>VNJW01004839.1:0-45995 GCA_008042615.1 Drosophila auraria | reverse complement strand
GAGTATGTATATCCCTGATGTATCCAAATAGGGTATGTAGGGTTATGTCCGCCCGACTCCAAACTCCAACGAAGTCCCACGGTGTCGCTGAATATCGCCTAGTCCCACGATGTGGTCCTTCCAGAAGGACTGCAGGTCCTGTCACGGTCGCCAATGTTTCGTCCTGCTCCAATGCAGACACGATTAAAGGTTGGGTCTGCCCTTGTGCAGGTCCCAAATCGTCCAAAGATTGTTGTTGTTGTTGGTTGCCCCTGTGCAACCACCAGAATCAAAAAGTAGTGTTTGCTTTGACTAACTTTATTTGACTGCTCGCCTCTTGCGCTTGTCTATTACAATGTCGGCTTGGTGAGCGTGAAAGCTCCTTCTTAACGGATGATTTATAGCATTAGATAAATTACAATGTGGGGTATTTCAATAGATCGAAATTTAGTTTTACGTTAGATTAATAAGTTGCTCGAACACACACAATATATTAAATTTTTACACTGTAAATTTTAGTAAGCATAGAAGTTAACTACATTGTAATTAGAAAAATAATATATGTATAATTAAATATGTTTTTAATAAAATACAATATATACAATATATGCAACTGTGTTTATTTTTACTTTGATTCTTCCATTTATACATATGTAGGACAGATGAATGTCAAAAATACCGCTGCATTCAAATTTTAGTAGGCATAGAAGTTAACTACATTGTAATTAGAAAAATAATATATGTATAATTAAATATTTAATAAATAAAATACAATATATATACAATATATGCAACTGTTTTTTACTTTGATTCTTCCATTTATACATATGTAGGACAGATGAATGTCAAAAATACCGCTGCATTCACAAAAAAAACAAATGTCGATCAAGCCTTTAATAGCCAGACGACTCTGCATCCGTTTGTACTTTGACCTTGTTTTGACCAATATTAAGCTGAGGAAAAAACTGCATCCGTGTGATCTGTATACCCTTGTTTTAACGTGTGTCTAAAAATATCTATACGTTTTGTTTTTTTTGTTGTTTTGTGCAATACATTGTATGCACACTGATAAACCCATTAAGCCTTCGATCTGTTCATAAATCCAATCACTAATATTAAGCTGAGTAAAAACAAACAGCATCCGTGTGATCTTTACCCCTTGTTTTGATGAGAGTCTGTGCAATACATTGTATGCACACTGATAAACCCATTAAGCCCTTAGTTTGCCCTTGTTTTACCCCAATACTATGTATGCTCACTGATAAAGCCATTAAGCCGAAGTTTGCCCCTTGTTTTGTTCAATACAATGTATTCTCACTGTTAATGCCATTAGGTGTTGGCATCCTATATAAATGATGGCACGAAATGAATTTAGAATCAGTAGTAACTTTTGCTAACGAAAAACACAGCCCCCAAACACAAAACCAAGATGTCAGGACTTACTTGGTTCTACGAAAGGACTTGCGACACCATCCTGGAGGGACGAACAGATGAGGAATTTATTGAATCATATTGGAACGATTTAATTGATTCGGAAGATGGTATACAAAAATTAAAGCGTCTAGTGGAAGAAGAAATTGATTTCAAACTTATAAAAAAGTTTGGCATCAATATACGAAATAAGCAAATTATTCATTGGCTCTTAAACCACAAGAACCATGCGATAGGATGCACAGTAAAAATACCGCATCAAGAAATATTCTTGGAATATTTTGAGAAAAAATATGTTGAAATACAAAATTATGTGCTTCATACATATGAAACCCGGACTACAGTGGTTCTACGATAGGACTTGGACGTACATCCTGGAGGAACGACCAGAAGATGACCTTCTAGAAGTATACTGGAATGAGTATTTTAAATCGGATTTTAATTTAGAAACACTAAAGAAGATCCTAAGAGCCGAAGTTGAATCACATATTTCAAAATTGTTTCTAGTAGATGATATTGGTAAATTTATGGGTGATTAATTTTTCAATAAGAAAACCCATGAAATAGATTTCACTGTGGAAATACAACAACAAGAAATACAATTAATTAATTCTGATGATTCTGTAAATATTCCCAAACATCATTCATTTCATGTTTTTGCTAACAAAGAAGGTCTTGTAATACATAAAAAAAAATATTTTTTTTTTTTTTATAACATAAAAATTGTAAAAATATATATCTTTTTTTATTCTAAGTTGTAAATATATTGTATAAAATATCGAAATATATTGTTTTATTTTTAAATACATTTTGTTTTTTTTATTTCTCGCTGTGTAGCAAAGATTCATTCTCATTATCTCTTGTATGTCTCTGTGTATATGTGTATGTATACATATGAGCATATGAGTTGCAGCTTGAGCTTCACTTTCACTTCTACTATCAACTACCTCAACCTTCGGTTTATTTTTTTTTTTTTTAATTTTTCTACTCTATCCGAGGCTATGCCATTGCACCCATGCCCCAGAGTAACACTAGCCAAACACTCACTCTCGCTCTCACCGACCCTCTGCCTTTAATCTCACTAACACTATGACCGAGCCATATGCCATTATCAACAACGTTACGACCGAGCCTGCGACTTGGAACACCGCCCCCCCACGATTGGTGAAAGCAGTCGCTATACATTCTACACCGACGAAAACAAAATGTTTTTTTTTTATTTATTTTTTTTTTTTTTATTTTATTGTATATACAATCCCATTAAAAAATAATTTAAAATTATCTTTCTTTTTTTATTGTATAAAAATTTAAACATTTGAACCAAAACTTTATTCATTGGCACCCCCTACCCTCCCTACTCTTAACGCAAAAAGAGCTGAGTTTTTCCTCTCCTTGCTCTCTGCTTCAGCGTCTTTTCGATTCTCTCGCGGATTGGCGTTTCCACGCACTTCGTTGCCGATCCGAGTCAAACTTTGAGCACTGTTATAAACTTGATTCTCTTCCTCATCTGATTCGTCGTCATCTTCACTTTCTTCGTTACCGTCAAACGCTAGTAAGCTTTCACTCTTTAGGTTATTGAATATGTGTGAATACATATCCTCAACGTTATGGTTTATGTTTAAAACATTGCAAATTTCTCACAAAATCACGTTCGCACAGGTTCGCACTAACATATTCACATTTGCGTTGGTATTCGTCGCTGTCTTGGGATATAGAAAAACCAGGAAATTCGCGAAGCCTCTTTCGGTTGTTTCTATCACCTGCACTTTCGAACACATATTGGTGTAAAGCTAATATGCTGGCTTTATTACTCGACTTTAATCTAGCCTCGATTAGTTCACCAAGTAGCGGCATTGTGAACAAAAATAATTTAATTTATTCGCCGTTTCTTGATTTTGCACAAAATGCATATGGCGTCGTTACACATACAGATTCACTTGCGAAAATTTTTTTTTTCTTTGTCTCTATCCCGGCGAGCCTCCAAAATGTGGGGTTAGATATATGTTGTTTTATTTAATATTCTCTTAAGTTTAGTATAATAGATTGATAGCTGAATACACAAGTGTCTAGGGGGGTTTTGATAGTTTCACACAGAATATTCGCGAACGTCGTTTGCCTTCGTCGTCGTCGTCCATCTACTTCGGCTTCTCGCAAAACTCTACTGCTCCATTTTGCCTCTCGTCGTTGCTTGAGGTCCTCTCTCGTCATTGCTGCTCTCTATACTCTCGTCGTTGCTGCTCTCTTTTGTTCTAGTCGTTGCTCGTCTGCTCGTCTCTCGATCGTCGTCTTATATTCGCGATTGTGTTTGGAACTCGCAAAAAACCTCTAGCCCTATATTTGCTACTGCTGCTCTCTTTACTCTCGGTGGGATGGAACGTGTACACATGCACATTCCCACATATATATGATTGGGTGCAAGAAAATTCTTATGTATGTACGGGGCTTCTATTATATATATGTTGCAATATAGTAAGTATTTGGTGTGCAAGGAGATTTCATATGTATATATTTATTTTATGGGGTTCTCTTTGCATGTCTTTGTATATATATAATATACAGCATGTATAAGTATGTATTATTTCCAAAGTTAAAGAAAACGTTTATTTGTGTATCCGCTACACAGTTTCCTCTTGTCCTTGCTGCCCTGTGTTAAGTGTTAGTTGTATGTCATTCGTGTAGTGCTGCTATGTTTTGTAGTATGCACGTATATTGAATACCCACTGTACCGAAGGTACTTAAAGGGTACGCACTGTAACACTTTGTTGCAGTGTTTGCATATTTTAATGTCCCGGTCATAAACCCTAAGTGGCCGAAATATGAACCGATCGCTATGGCTTAGCCCGCACACAGAGAGTGCTAGCGTCGGCGTAATTGTAACAAACGGACAGCATGTGCATATCCCTCGCGCCTCCACTTGAGATTGCATAACCAATGTATATAAGTACATTCATACATACATAAGTATATACCTACATAACCGTCTCTCTGCCGCCGTCTGCGGGCAGCGCAGCTAGGAGACCTAGCCTTAATTAGACTTAAAGAATAATGTCAAAACACAGAAGGAATCCGAACATTGGAGCGGCACCATTGCTGCTCCCAATAAACAAATAAATATTCTTTCTTCAAATTTGGATTCCTTTACTTCAGTTTCTTTCCAGCTTTGTTGTTTCTTAGTGAATGTTAACGACTTCAACTGTAATGTATGTGGTTTAGAGGTTAGTTAACATGTGACAGCAATAGACTTTAAGTTGTTTGTGGATTGTTTTGTTGTTTCTTTTTGGTTGCTTTCTCTTCTTTTTCTTATTTTTTCTTTTCATATATATATAACATTTTTTTTTAAATTTATTTTATTGATTTTATTTTTCTGATGTGGTTCTATTTTTGTAGTGCGTAGTGTGCAAAAAGAATTCATCAGTGTACAATCCAACGCGGCATCAAGTGTCGCTCCGCCACTCTGGCGCGTTATCAGCTCCCGCCGGCAGCCAATACGCAGCGAGCGTAACACAAGCACAGACATGTTTAGTTGATTTTTGCCGAAGCGTACAGTATTACTGTGTATGACTTTTATTCTTGTTTTTATGTACTTCATAATAATAATTTTGCGGTTATGTTAATTGATAAATGGAAACGATCCCGGTGTCTTAACAGCGATTGTTGTACACATATACGGTCGTTAATCACATAACTTACATTTATCTTTGAAAACCACTGTGTGCGGATGGTCCCGGGGCTTTGTCGACGGTATCTGAGGGCACGTCGCTATTATTATTTGCTTCTTGCTCAGCGAGCTTTCGCCACGAGGAAGTCAAATGTTCGACAGATCCATTTCACCATTTTTCTCTTGTGTGCAACAGACCACACTAGGCGACAGCGATGCCAGGCTGTCGCCGCGTCATAGCGATTGTTCCCACAACTACGAATCGCAATGCAGCTTTAGGCTGATGCAACATTACCATAGTGATGAAACACCATAAAAGCATACCCATATATGAGTATAAATGAGACTCTGTTAGAAGAGTATACTATCTCACACACGCAGACCAAGTGCTCTCTGACTCACACACATGGTCACCACACACAGCAGTTTGAAATGTCGAATTTTTGATTTCTTTACCATTTTTATTTGGTTTCTTTTTATAAGTTGCTGTGTATGGATGATCCCGGTGCCCTATCAGCGTTTGATGTACACATATACGGTCGCTTCCATGGCTTATTATTTCACCACTCACTACTAAAATTTCCACAACCACAGCTGTCACCTGTTTAATCATTCCGGCCAACAAGAAATTAGAACGATAAGCGTAGTGTTTAATCCCTTGTTCGTAGTTCGGCTGCGCCAGTTACAGTCCCGTGACCGAGGGAGTAGAAGAGGTCTCATATGCGAGTATGACTTTAGAAAAATCCTAAAAGGAAGCTTTCAAACAAACGACTGTGTTGCTTGGAGTACAAAATAAGAATGAATATTTATTACAAAGAAGTATGTACGAGTATATGTAAGAGTGTACGAGAATTTATGAATGTTTTTCTTTTATATTCTTTTATTACCTAACACTTATACTGATAAAAAATTAATACAGAGGAAACAAGAATGGGGGTCGTGATTGCGCGGTATCACCGCAAGGTATTGCTTCGCGCAATTGTAGCCACCTAGGTTGTTGCCTCTCTCCTCTCCTTCTCGATGCCACGCAGCGTTTGCAGTACGCACGCTGCGTAAGCTGCCATCGCTTCCCAGTTCTTCTCGCTCAGCAGCATGAGGG
The DNA here is from genome assembly GCA_008042615.1 of Drosophila auraria. Classification (NCBI taxonomy): domain Eukaryota; kingdom Metazoa; phylum Arthropoda; class Insecta; order Diptera; family Drosophilidae; genus Drosophila; species Drosophila auraria. Next base: position 39,828 of record VNJW01004839.1, on the reverse strand, counting down.
GCACAAAAGTTTCTGGCCGAACTCTTGCCCCGGTGGCGATCGTAGCCGAAACGGCGACATTCAAATAGGACATGCTGAGCATCCTCCACCATCCCACTGCCGCACTCTAGGCAACCGTCCTCAGTGTCGTGCTCGAACTGCTAACAGCCGTGGCCTGGGCCCATACCGGAGCAGCGTACAACAACTGCGACTTAACAACTGTCGAGATAAGCCCACGTCTGTCCTGCTTCGGACCCATGGTGATCCTGTGGACTTGCCATTGGTTCACATACTCCAGGTGTCCAGCATGACTCCCAGGTCCCTCCGATCCGGATGTGCGCCGACTCCACTGCTTTCCTGCTTGATATCAGCACCGCTTTTGTTTTGTGTGAGGCCAGCTCTAGGCACGCCACTCTTCCACTGCTCGGGTAGCGCAGTTGGCAGCTGCTTACGCGGCAGCAACTTCCTTGGCCACCACAACCAGCGCCACGTCATCTGCAAAGCCAACTATGTCGGCGCTGCTCGGCAGTGAAAGTTTCAGTATCGAGCCCTGAGGAACTCCGGCTGTCACCTCTTATCTCCTGTGGCCCACAGAGGTTTCAAGGATCAGCTCCCTCTTGCTGAGGTAGCTGTGCACTACATTTAGCAGGTATTCGGGTATGTTGAAGGTTCGTAGTGCCTCCAGTGTTGCCAGTTTGAGTGCCTTCTTTGCGCTCCTGAAGGTCGAGTTGAAGGATGAGAGGTTTGTGGTGCCTCTCGCTCTTTGGACCAACCTCCTGGCTCAAAGGCAGGCCCTGTGCAAGCTAGCGATTTCCTCACTCCACCAGTAGGCTGGTACGGGCTAAGCAGCTGCTCGCGAACAATAGGTCGATGACTGAATCAGCCCCAGCTCTGTTGAAGGTGCGCTGGGATCCCACGTTCAACAGCACGATGTCCAGCGACGCTACAGCTTCTAGGATGGTGCGTCCCATGGCGTTGGTATAGAGGAAGCCCCATTCCTCGGCCCAGGCATCAAAGTCGCCTCCGATTACCACGTTGCTCCGTCCTCTCAGGTCGCTGCTCAGCTCGTCGTCAGTGATAGACTGTTGGCCAGGTAGCAGCTGTAGAGCCACGTGCCGCCTACGTTCGCTAGAACGAACCCCTCTGCTGCCATCGTATCCCGCAAGACTGAGTCACCCACAGAGCCACAGTGCTGCTTTGCATGTGCGATCCGTGACCCAGTCGCTACTGCTTTCTACTCTGTAGGGCTCACTGAGTATCGCCACCTTAGAACCCAGTTCACTCACCGTCTGCTTCAGGAGATCCTGCGCGTTTAACTGAATCAACTGCATGTCGATCGAGGTTTCCCGGGCTAGCTGGTTGTGGCTGAGCAGAATCTGCATCCTGCCTGGTGCCTGGTGTCCTTCATGCCTGCCGCAGAGCAGATGAAGCATGAAGGCTCTCTGCTGCAATTGGCTGCCTTGTGCCCCTGTTCGCCACATTTTATGCAGCAGTCGCTCCTATCTACAATGCTCTTGCAGTTCGCTGCAATATGCCCAGGCTCCAAGCATCTGAAGCATCTTGGGGGGCTTGCTCTTTCCCGGATCCTGCAGATATTCCATCCAATCGGAATGGACTAGTTCGCACCTCGCCACAATAAAGCACGGCTTGCCCCAGGGAGAAGGGCAAGCTGACCACTTCCGACTGCGACTTCGCGTAGCCTCAGCGCAAACTTCGGACTCTAATGCGCTCCGCATCGATGCCATACTGGCTAGCAAAAACAGCGCAGATTTCCTGCTCCGTCGCGATGGAGTCGATGTCTTTTATCTCCAGTAGTTTCGTCTCATCCGACATGTCTCGCACTGACGCTGCGTCGCCAAGAACTCTCGCGATGCTATCCTTCATGGCCTCCGCGCTTTCTGCGCTGCCTTTGGCCAACTCGAGCAGATGGTTACTGTTAATGGTGCGGCGTACCTTAGCTACACAGCTTCCCAGGTCCGACAGCTGATTGTCATCCCTTCGAGTCACCATGGCTAGCTCATCGCTGTACGTCTTCCCGCTCGCCTACACATTGACCGCATCGGGTCTTGGGCGACGTGTAGCCCACGGCTTTTCCTTAACCACCTCCTACCCGGTGGCTGGAATTGCGACGCTCACGGCCTTCCTGGCTTCAGTATGCGTCGCCTCGCCTTCTTAAGGCCCTTTTGGGTGGTTCCTAAGGGTGCTCCTGGGAACTTTGGCGCTTTTTTGGTGCGTTGGGCGCGAAGATGGTGGGGCCGGTTGAGCTGCGGATCCTCCTGCCACAATCCGTTTGCACTGCAGCCTTTTTTCTCCAGACGGGCGTAGTCTGCTGCTCCTTGTCGGCGCTCTGCATGCTTCGAGAGCATTTCGAGCACACGATTGCAGCGCCCTGGCCATTCTCCCTGATGCTGTCGTCCTTGCCACTTAGGATGCTCGTGTGAAGCGCCTTCATGCGCACGACCGTCTCCCTCGTAGCAACTGTTATATGGTGAGCCGTCTTTTCCATCATCTTGGTGGACATCCCCTGCAGAAGCTTCCCTAGCTCCATGAGATCCTCCAGGCAGGATGCCTCGTGGGAGGTCTTGCTCCTTTTAGCCGACATAGTCCTCTGCGAGCTTGCTGGGCTTGCAGGATCTCGCGTCCTCCTTTAGGTTTCCATAGTCTCATCAGGGTCCACCATCAGCACTTCATCTTGGGATGACGAAGGTGCTGGCGAGCGGGCGAGCTTGCTGCCCCTCCTGAATGCCGCTGCAACTCTATCGGTCCCCTCTTCCCTCGCTTAGCGGGGCGATCTTGCCACCAGTGATCTGCCCACGAAAGGGGTTTCTGCCTCCTCCATATCCGGCTTCCCGGTTAGCTTAAGGGAAGCTTCCGCCCAGGCCACAGATTTTCCCTTGGCTTACGATGGTCGATATACCGCCCCTTCTCGGTCCACAGTGCCCCTTTTGTGCCAGTGCCAGTGCCATGGCGGAGGGGTTGGAATTAAGCCCGATCCTTGGCCTTCTGCCCTTTGCTGTCCCTGTAACCGGTGCCTGAATTTGGGCTTAATTTTAAAATTCAGACAGGGGCCGCGTTTTTTGCGCTTTCCAACACTATGTGCTGTTAAGCGCGGCGTTGTTCAACAATGTAAACAGCTGATCTTTTTGCTTACAGCGATGAGTGGATCCCCCCCCCCCCCTGGTCCCNGTGTGGATCCCCCCCCCCCCCTGGTCCACGAACTGTCCAGCAGCCTCACCATACTGTAAGGAAGTGTCTCTGGCCGGCGTGATCCTCAGCGGCCCAGAGTTCCCCTCACATATTTTTATTGCCAAAGGTTTTGGACTTGTTTAAAGGGGAATAATGGGGCAGTTAAGGGTTAACCCAGGTCCTACTAGCCCGGACTTCTCCAGCGGCCAGTGCTCACGCCCACGCCCGGAAGCTGTCCAGCGGCGGGACGACCCTAGTGACAAGCAAGGCGCGCCCGGAATGCTCCAGCGGCTGCGCCCGCGACCACGCCCGAAATCTTCCAGCGGCGGGATGGCCCCGAAGACAAGGCGTATGGCCCGGAATATCCCAGCAGCCACTGCCCGAGTCCGCGCCCGGAATTACCCAGCGGCGGCGGGCTCCTATTCCCGTTCAACCTGAACCCTCGCCCGGAAAGATCCAGTGGCGGCGGGCGCAAGCGGGAGGGGAACAGTTGGGACCAAGTGGAGGCGGGGGACCGGCGACCTTGTGCTGAAAGTTCGGGCCCAGAATGCTCCAGCGGCCACGGACTCCTATTCCCGTCGTGGCTTTTCTCGCGCCCGGAATTCTCCAGCGGCAACGGGGAAAGCCTGGAGGGGATTAGTGGGCACAGCGGAAGGCACCGGCCCGCGAATCGAGGCGGGAATGGTTCAAGAAACTAAGGCGGGTTTGACTGTACATTATTTATTTTATCTAGGCAAGCAACGGTGGAGAGAGAGAGAGGGGGGGAAGACGCGGGGTACTGTTCCCGATTTTGTCACAGGCCGGCGGCCATGCTCACCCGCTACCTGGGGCCTCGTCGCCCGTATCCTGGCTGGTTCCTGAGTCCTGGGTCCTGTGTCCTGGCTGGTGGCCACGCGCACTTGCTCTTCACTTGGGATTTTTTTCCACTTCGATTCGCACTTTGTTCTATTCGCACTTTGTTATATTCGCGGAGAGAACGCGTCCGTTTACATTTCTGGGTCGTACGAGAGTGATCTCCGCCTTCCGCTGCTGGCATGACCGTGGCCTAGTTCTGCCGGCGTTTTCGGTGGCAGCGCTGCCGCGATCGCTTGGCTTCCCGTTCCTTTTCTCTGGACGTTCCCCGCTCTCGCCTACCATTTTAAGAAATGATCAAAATGCTATGTTACATACTTAAAATGTTAACTTAACAGTTTAGTGTTAAAATAACAGCTGTTAAAGTCAGCTGTTGCAAGCTAACAACGCGTGCTGTCTTTAAGGTTAACTTTGTGATGCAATTTCAAATTGGCATATGTCCGACAAAAAATCATTAAATAATCAAATTTAAAATTTATATTAATTCTTCAGGTTAGTACTATGTGTTGATATTAATATGTTGCGTGTTTCGTTCGTGATTTTCTAACAGTTTGTGTATTTAGCAAGTGGTGTCCCCTTGTCACTATTGGAAAGAAAGTTGAACTTTAAAAAGAGTTTAAAAACAAATTTCGAAATATTTCAGTAAGTGTCTATATACATGTTGTAGAGTTGTCAATTCTGAATTCAGAACTAGTAAGCACATTGTGCGCTTTTTGCGCCTTTTTGCGTTATTTGATTTATTAGGAAGCAACATCTTAATCAGCACTGCAGATTTGCTGGAAGTGTGGCGTAAGCAAAGGAGCTTTTGTGAGAACCAAAATGCTATATAAACTTTTATTAGTGACAAATCATCTTTATTTAAAAGATAAAGTCCGAAATTTTTCTGCAAATTTATGGCGAAATTGGAAAAAATGCTGTAGGAAGGTGGAAAGGTTCAAAAAGGCATAAAAAATTGTTTCTTATTTAATAACTTCTATATTTATTATGCGATCTGGACCAAATTTGCAGGACACATTTAAAATAGAACATTTATCCTGTGTTCCAAAATTGGGGTTTCTAACTTTATAATTGCTATAATTTTTCGTTTTTTTTCCGATTTCTGTGGGCGGAGGAGGGCGTTGACACACCCACTTTTCCAAAATACCTTCCTATAGTCATAACCATAATTATACAAGATACCTGCAGTGAAAAATCTTGTTAGTTTCAAAAATTTTAATTTTGGCCACGGAAACGGGTCAAATTCAACATAGTGCAAGGGCACAAGTTTAGTACAATCAACATGGTCAAAAGCACACACCCACACACACACACACACACAGCGAGAGAGTGTACAGGCAGAAAGAGACGGCTGGCCGGGCTGAGAAAGAGACGGTAGTCAGACGGTGGGGAACCACAGAAAACGACACTTGAACGAAAATCAAATTAAAAGCTTCAATGGCAACAGACGAGAGATGGTCGGTCACTGCTGAGGACCTGCCTCTGCTTCTTCTGCCTGGCCACATGTCACCACACGGCACCTGCACAGTCGCCAGTGCACTGAAAGAAAAAATATCTTAATACTTGGGGGTGTATTTTTAAGGATAATACCAATTACTGGGGATATTAAGTGAAATTTTTGAAGTAATAGGCACAAATATTGAATTGTATTTAAGGAAATAGAATTAGATATAAAAAAAATGTACTAAGGAAAGTACAATAATTTTGGTATCTAAAAAATTAGTAATGCATACTTTTAGGCACTTTTTAAAATGATTTTAAAACCGTAGTAATTTTTGTGATTATTTAACTTGGTAGATATTGAAAAATATTTTATTATTAATATTCCTAGATTGATTTCTTCTTTAAAAATTGCCTTAAATTATTTTTACCACTGTATATACACGCACTTTGTATGACTTCATTGAAACAAGTTCATAAAACACTTAACCTGACCGGACTGACCGAATGTCCCATGGGAATGCCCGAATGAACCGAACTGGTCTTGTTGACTTGTTAGCAGTTGATGCCTTTCCTACGGAGCAGAGCCACCTACTACTGGTGGGCACAGCACCCGTCCTGCGGACCACCGGATGTATCCGCATCAATGAGTGACCAGGCCAGGCCAGGCCGAAAGTTTCCCTCCAACTCCGGCTTCGTCTCCGACTCTCTCAGCCGGCTTCGAATCCGATTTCGACTCCTACTGCTGGGGCATCATCAAAAGTTACCAGCAAATTGACCTAATCTATGTACATATGTCTAGCGTGGTGTGGTGCGCATACATACATGCATATGTGCCAAAGGATGTGGGAATGTGCACTGGGAGAAAATTAGTTACATTTTATGGGGCTTAAAAATGCCAGATTTTATCCTATAAATGTAAGGAATATTTATTTAAAGCTGTTTTCTATTATATTTAATTTTACAAAAATAAACTAAATAAAAAACAATTTGCTAGCGTTTTGAAATCTCTTAAAAAGATGTCCAAAACTATGCTACATAATCTTTTATCATAAAATTAACTAATTTACACAGCATTTGATACCTAAACATGTTTATTGCATACCTTTAGGCACCTTTTAATGAGATTTCAAAACATTAGGGACTTCTGTGGCACCCCTGCATATCTACAATTTTATATATAAATTAAGTCCGACCCATGCACAGTTTTTATTGCTTTATTTATATATTTTAGTAACTCTAGAATGTTGTTTAATTTATGTTCAGTGTGCTTGCGGAGGAGATCCATCTCCTCGGTTCTGAGAAGTTGAGAAGGTGTTTGCTGCCGCCGCCCGCTGTGCTCCGCCATTAGAAATCGCTTAGGCCGATGGCGACGATGCAATTTACGGCGGCTAATAGCAGACAGATGCCTCTACATGCCTGCATGTAGATATATGCAGATATAGGCATGTATTTACCAAGTACATACATCTTTGAGGCGTGCGTAGAGTGCGTTTTAGGGCCTGTGGGTAAAAGTTCGCTGACAGGCCAAAAATCTGGCAGGAAAAGAGGTTAATTTCATTATAATTAAACTAGTTAGGGAACATCTTTAATGTTAAGTGTTTTACCTACCGAAATATTGGTTAATAGGGATCTGTGACATTTGAAGTTGAAAACCCTGTACATGAATATTTTTCAAAGCACCTTGTTTCCATTTTATGGTTAATTCCATAACCTAATTACCGCAATTAAGCATTTGGCTCAACCCCCAGGCCGTGTGACACTTCTCCATGGGCCATTTAAGGCCTTTAGCTAGCCGCAAGCAAGCAAACCGAACTTCCCTTTTCAGCTCCGCCATTTTCCGAAGGAGGACCATTTTCCTGGGGATAGGGGGAAAGCGAAATCGTCGAACAGCATCGTGAAAAATCATAACTTACTCCATGCACACACAGGGCGGTGTGTGTGTGTGTAAAAAATCTGAAAATGATAGAAAAATGATTAATTGCAGTTGGCAGTAGTTCAGCAGTCAGTTACTGCTTTTCCCGCTGCTGCTGCTGCGGAAAATGCAGAAAATGCAGCCCAGTAAACCTCAATGTGTGCGTGTATGTCTGTGTGTGCTAGCATTCATGGCTGCCGTGTAAGTGTGTGTGTGTGGGAGTGTAGTGGGGAGTATATATCCCTACTCCAACGCCATTTATCCGTTTCATATTTACTTGGGGCATTGTAATTCCGATTCCCAGCTTGGCAGGCCTATTGGGGAACTTTATAACATTCTTATAGAATTATTAGAAATTTTTTGAGTTGTATTTTCTTATTTTAAAAAGAAGTCTTATAAATTTATTTATGTTTTTATGTCTTGAACATGATCCTAAAATAAAGTAATATTAATTTGCATTAAAACTGAAAATTAAGGGTGGTGTCTTCTATATTTTTAGGAATTTTCTTTGTTAAGAACGTAAACGAAGCTAATTTAAAAGTTTCTCAAACAGTTTACTTTAAAATCCTTCAATGATGCCTCAAGAACTTTCCTTTCTTTCTACTTTTTAATTTTCTTTAAATCATTGCCTATATAATTTGCAGGGTATTTAGTTATCAACTTAATGCCTGAGTTTTCCTTCTCGTTTTTCGCTCTTCTTTTTTTTTTTTAAGCACAACAGCAGCTGACTGCAGCGATATTAATGATAGATATGCGTTCGCTTCAATGCGCCCTTTCCGCCGCCCTTTCTCCGAGTCTACTTCGCTTTTCTCGCTTTCTCCTCCCTTATTTCGCCGCCTGAATTATACGATAATATTCCTGATATTTTCTGGGCGGCGAAAGTTGCTGCTTTAAATGGGAGTAGCAAACGTATTATGCATGCGGAATATGCATATAAATCGCTTTGGTATTTAAACAGAAATTATAAACAGCTTAGCATTGAATAATAGGAAACTTTAAATCTAGAAGGGAAATATAAAAATGTAAATAGACAAGAATTAAGAAACTAAACAAATTAAGGAATAAACCAAAATTAATATCACTTAAAAGAAATTATTAATACCAACTCTAAACTAAAAGCAAGCAGTTTTATTTATACATTTAAATACCTCTTACATTTCCTGGAACTACAAAAATCAATCAAACTGAAACGAATCGAGGTCACACCGAATAAATGGAAATTAAATTATGAAATCCACGAAATAAACACACTCCCACTCCCGAAAAACTAGGCCTTCGAAACAAACTATGCGAGTGCAATGCCTGTAATGCCAGAATTTAGCCTCGGTCTGTGGGTCCAGATGTCCGCAATCTGTCCGTAAATCTGTCCGCTTGTCCGTTTGTCCGTGCCAGTCTGTCCGCCGTGTTGTGTCCGTCCGTTCATTGTGTTCGCATCGTTGCCTTTTTGGCACTAATTTCCATTTATTCATTTAGTTGCAACATTCATTTCGGCAGCCATTCACACAGACTCTCTCAGACGCAGACTGGGGGAAAACTCTAGGAAAATTCTGGTGGGGAGGGGCAAGGGGCGAGGGGCAAGGGGGAGGGGACATTTATCAGCACAAAGCAGTGCAGTGCAGGACACCCCCAGCCACCCTGATGAGTTGGTTAAGGAGTGACAAAATGTAACTCGGGCAAAATGTGACAAAAAAGGTCATATGGCAGCAAATAAAACAAACAGAGGAAAAATAAGGAAAATGACAGCCAATGCTCTCTGCCGCTGTCACTTCTGCCTTTCCGGGACCGGGCCCCACCATTTCACAACCGGTTTTCCAGCATTTCCCAGGCGTTTCCCCCCGTTTTTGGATGCTGGTGCCAAGCCACGAGTCGAGTTCCCATGGGTTTTTTGTTTGTTTGCGGCTGCTGCCTGCCCTGCCGCCTGATGAAAGGGTTCGAAACTATTTTCAAACTATGTATTTAGCGTGCATTATATGGAGAGAGTGATGGTGAGTCAGAGAGGAACGGCTTCAGAGGACAAGAAGGGGTCAGCCATCATCATCATCAGCATCAGGATCAGGAGTTGGAGTCGTCATCTTTGTGCCGGGTCGGCAGCTGTTTTTATGATGTCCCTATGCTTGGCACAGTGGGGTTTGAGTTGGATAAGTTCTAGAATTTTATACAAATATTATTTAAGCTACTATTAATAATAGAAAAGTATTTACCAAGTGAACAAAAAATATTTCCTCTTAATATTTTCATGAATAATAACTGCTAATTAACTTTCTTTTAGGTTTAAGTATTTAAGCTTCATTTGTACTAAAATATCACTCCTATAAAGTCTCTCCCTAATTCCTGTTACATTATTTAATTTACCAACTCAAGCTTTTAGTAATTTTATTTTTCATTGAAGCATTCAATAATCCCTTTAGTACTTCTTTATTATTTATTTAGTAATTTTTAAATAATTAATATCAAGCTCTCTCGCTTTGTGGCACCATGTTTGCTTGTGAATCCAGACTCGAACTTGGACCCGGACTCGGACTCGGACCTCACCCCCTCGAGGAACGATGCGATGCCCACTTGTAACATATTTTTTGGGCACCGGATTAGTTGCACGTCATGTTGCCACTTGAAGTGTTTATGTGAATGGAATGAATGGCACACACTCGCACGGCTCTCACTCTATATAAACATATATACATATATATTTATCGCACATATCATGCGACACTTAATAAAAACAATGTGCTCAACATGCCGCCTTAAATGGAAATCCATTTTCACTCCTTTTTGTGCTCCGTCTCGTTCCCATCGTGTCCTATTCTGTTGGCTTTTGTTTTCCGAGTTATTTAAATGTCTGCTTTTGCCGCCCCTCAGCTTCCCCCCCCAGCTTTCCCCTCTTTGCTCTTGGCTCTATAAATTTATAATTAATTGTTTTAAAGCTTCTTCTCGCTGTCTGTCCGCTTTTTGTGCCGGTGCCGAGTGCCGGTTTATCCAATGGGACATTATAACATTTTGTGGTTTTCCATTTGGATTTCACACGATTGCGAAAAGCCCTTTTTGTTTGCTTTATCCTTATGACGATTATAGATGCTGCTCCGTTGCTGCTGCTGCTCCTGCTGCTTCTTAATCGTTTTAGTAATTAGTAGTTGGTGGTTTTCGTTGATCTGGGAGTGGAAAATAAAGTGGATTTCCCAATGTGGATATAGGTCATGTGGAATATACGTTGAGATGCGAGGAGTCTCCTTTATCAAGAAAATGAATAATGGTTGGGTTTCTTGAAGGGGTATTTGCTGGGGAACAACGAATATAAACTTAATTTTTGAGGATTTTAACATATATTTAAATGGAATGTAACCTTTAAATTTAAGATCCTTTTTTATCTTTCATAAAAGTATAAATTAAGCAACCGACAAAACCTAGAATATCATTTATAAGTATATTACAGACTTTGTATATTTTAAAGAACATTTTTTCACATAATATTTTAAAATAATATTTTCTTTAGTTTTGATATATTTTTTAGGGACCTTAATAACGCGTATTCTGTATCCTATAAATTCTCGAATTTATTTAAAATCACCCATGATTGCCTTAATAATTTACATAATTCAATAAGAAGCCCAGGAAATATTCTGAAATATATATATCTTATAAATATATATATATCTACCCACTTTTTCTTTAGTTTTCCAACTCCACCACCATTTTCGGGGCACAAGCAATCATCAGCAATCGTTAAAATTATTAGGAAACTGCGAGAGTAACGCGAATGACAATAACTTTCGAGACAGAGGGATCTCCTCCCCCCAGACGGATATAAATCTTTTGCCTTTTTTGTTTTTATCTGCAAGGCATCCTACGTGCTCTGCGTTTTCAAGATATTTCATTGCTAGACAAGTGATTGACTTAATGCTAATTCGCGACTCAATTGTTTCAAATTTTTTGGCCCAAACCAAACAAATGCAGCTCCAAAATGGACAGAGCGTGCACGGGGAAAAGAGTTTTAAGCGGGAAAATATTTAAAATATAGTTTATTTTTTGATACAAATAACAAAATAATTTCTTATAGACTATTTCTGTTAGAAAATATGTTTCAAGCATCTATTTAAATTACTAAATTCAAGAAAGGACACTTTATTCTGACCTCTTCTTTCTTTTTTGAAATATTAAAGTATTTGTGTTTCATGCTAACATATATTATAAACTTTAAAAATCTCTTTTTGGATGTCTATTAATATTTGTAAAATTTAATTTGATGTTTTCATAAATAAAATAGCCCAAAATTAATATTGCTTAAATAATTCGTTTATTTTTAAGTTTGGCTTCAGAAAAAGGCTAAAATACGTTTTAGACCCTGGAAAGCTTACCTAAAAACTGCTTTTAAATACTTATCTACTCTACCTTGGCTATATAATATTTCTTACTACATTTTTCGCTCAGTGCACGTAACGATAGCGGAGTCTAGAACGAATTCCGGGAGTGAATGGATTTTTGGAGGGCGGGGAAAGCACAATAATGTCGCCTCGTTGCGCTGTAATCCACTCAAGGCGCTTGGCCACTTAAGGACATACCAACTCCGTCCGTCTGCCTGTCCGTCCGCCAACCGTTTGTCCGCCGGCTTGTCCGCCAGTTTGTCCGTCCAGCGCAAAGACAACAACAATTGACGAAATTGTTTTCGTGACTTAAATTTTTGCGTGCTGCTGTCGCTGCTGGTTGGGACGTGTTTGGAAAGCATATGATGTGATTTGCCATCAAATTGAGTTGTCTTGTCACTCCCCTCCCCCCAAACGCTATATATAAATACATCCTCTATAGCCCTGGAATATCCGAACATAGATATATATGTGTGTAACTCTGAGCCTGGGCAGAGAAATGCAATTAAATTTGGAAAAATATCAACAGCCAAGACGGAATAATAGTTTATAATGGCAGTGTGCTTTATGACAGGCTGAGGGGCAAAAGTGCCTGGGTTGCCTTTAAATAAATACTCGAAACACCCTGCCTCCCCCGTTTTGCTGTGTGTACTTAGAGATGTGGCAAGTTTGCCAAGGAAATGGATGTGGATGTGGGAGTGGAAATGGAAATGGAACTGGAACTCTCCTGCAACTCTCCGAGTTGCTAATGCCGCCAGAAAAGTCTTGGGCAAATTCTGCTCGACCAAGTTAAGTTCTTGAAGGGGAGTTACAGCAAGCGACAGCTTTAAAATTACACATAAAATAGTTAAATTGTTATTAATTATTTATTATAATTATTTTTTAAGACTTTGTAAGGTTTGGATAAGGAAAATATTGAAAACAAATGTTTCCTAATTAAAATGTTCTTTTTATATTTATATATTTTAGGTTCATTAATTATAAACTAAAATGTAACTATTTTTTCATGAAAAACCTGTGCCAAAAGTACATTTTCTTCCCGAAACGCACTGTTGCCACACATACTCACTTAAGGACACTCGCCCATATCCTTGTACACATTTTGCAGAGCAACTAAATTACACAATGTTAATATTTGCTATGTAAATATGCATCCGTGTGAGAATGGTTGGATAAATGAATAGATGGATGGCTGGCTGGCTGGATGGATTGCGGGATGGATGGAAAGTGCAGCAGCAGCAGCATCAGCATCGCCTACGGATCCTTCTGTTTATTTCTTATATCCACAGCGCCACAAAAGGCCTACACACTTGACACACAGACACAGCTACCGACACCGAAGGACTCTCTCTATTTAAATACAACGAAACAAAAACTTGCCACAATTCCAGCAATTCTCAACAACAATAAAAACAAGAGGGAGCAGCAGCCCTTCTATAGGGTATATCCCCCGCGGGGACCAGCAAATTCCAAGGAAAACATTACCGCACTGAGAGGACAGCTTGTAAATGCACACATGTCCCTGCTACAAGCGTATATATGCATATATACATACATGCTAACATCGGTCTTAACATCCCACAAAGACCTTATCGAAACAAACAAGCAAAATAACACAACACGAGGAGGAACGGAGTAACAGGAGCTGGAAATCACACAAACACAGTGAAAAGTGAGGGCGCAGGGTCATATAAATAAGAGCTTCCGGTTGAGTCTACAGTTCTTAGATTAAGTATACGACATGGTGGACACGGGCTAGGGAGGGGTGGCTTAGAAACTGTGACTGCTTAGAAAATGTTGACCAATTAGACTTAATTTTACAGGAAAAGTAAGGTTTGTTAGGTATTTACCAATAGTAATTTAATAAAATAATAACTAAGTCCAATTGTCAAGTATACGACACATATTTCAGGAATAATAAGTTAAAAGTCCTTTTGTAGTCAGCTTTTTTAATGAATAAATCATACAGAATTGTTATATTCATACTAATAAATATTACTTGAAGGGTTTATATCACGTTTTAAATACAACAAATATTTAAAGTCAAATATAAACATTTTATTTACTTTAAACTGATACAAAATTATATTAACAATTGCTTTTAATAACTAATTTATACAGAATTATCAAATGCATAGGAATAAATATTATTTAATTTATTAAAACCCCAGTTTTTTATGAACGAAAAATAGTAAAAATCAAATAAAAACATTTTTATTTTTTTAGGAGTAATAAACAATAATAAAAACTAATTTTGCGAGCTTTTTTATACTCAAAAAGAATACACATTCCCCTCTAAGCCTCAAAAATTCCTCTCTAAACCAAACTCTTGATGCCGTTAATTATTTATACCCTTTTATTGCTGGTCAATTTATGGCAAAAGTGTCCGCATCCTTGATGGGCATCAAATGGAGCTTCTTCGTTCCTTTCAAAATTTATAGCCAGTTCTCACCTTTCAATCTCAGTCTTTTGGCCCTAATGAATCTCCGTTAACTTTTCCCTTTGCCGTGCTGGGCAAATGGGAAATCCAGCTTTCCTCCTGTTCCTGTTCCACTTGCACTAAGTGCGAAGACACTTTAGCAAACAATTAATTGCCGTTAGCGGCTGCTGGCGACACACCTACCCAATTCATTTTCCACCCACCGTCCGCTGTCCACAGGGGGAAAATCGAGAACCGGTGATGGGAAAAGCGGGAAAATGCGGAGAAATGCGGGGGCCAGCAGAGGACACAATGAAGACAGCTGCCAAAAAAGGCGTTACGTCGCCAGTTAAATGAAGACCCTGCATCGGATCGAGGGGGGAAGGCGAGCTGGTAAGAGATGTGGGGGGAAAGAGGATAAATGGGTGCCGGTGGCCGGTCCAGGAAGGGAATCAACGGCATTGGGACAGAGACAGAAGGGTTATCATTACTTCCACATAATTTAATTTCGGCAGGCCAGCGACCATTTGCATTTCAATACCCAATAAGGGGGTTAACCCGGAACGGAGACTCTGGCGCGGCCGGAAAACTAGAAAACCAGGAAAATTTTAGAGCCAGCTCTCCGGCTTGCTCTTTTTTTTCTCTTCTCTGACCAGCAGAAGAAATCCGATTTCTTTCTCGCACACAAAGTTTTTGGCTGGCCCTGCTCGTTGCACAAACTGAATTGAATCACCCAAATTATTATCCCCGCCGATCTCTACGAGTTTTTACACTGAAAATAGTTAATTTTTTATTAACTGGGAATAATATGTATAATAATAAATATTTTATTTGAAGATAATATATATGCAAAGATCTGGGAAGCTTCCATAATTTATTTATCTATTTTAGGTCTTTACTTATAAATTGATAAGTTGAAATATAAAATAAATTCAAATTAAATGTATTTAAAATGTATTTAAAATATAAGATAAAGTTCAATTGACTTAATACAGTATATATATTATCAAAATATAGTATTTTTTTAATTTTTTCGCCTAATTATAAAATATTTTGCTCAAGAGTTAATTAAAATAAAACCAAGTCTTACAGGAACTTGTCCAAATAAATTATATCGCTTAATGGTTCATGACTATCAAAAAAATACAACAAGAGTCACTTTAATTACACTTAATAACGTTATTATACCCTAAAAAAAGTCCAATATTCTCTCAGTGTAATTGGTTACTCCATGGAGATGCTGGCTGAGATGCCTGGACCGCTTTTCCACTGCTTTTCTGCTGCTTCTGCTGCTACTGCTGCTACTGCTGCTGCTGTTGCTGCCAGATTTTCCATCATCATTCATAACAAAAGCAGTTGGCAGTTGCAGCCTGCCCCTCCCCCAATTTTCCACCATCCCCTCGCTTCACCACCACCCGGGAACATTTTTTCAACAATCTCTCTTTTCATTTTCATTTTTACAGGCGTTCTGCTCTGGTTTTTTTTTTGTGACATTTCCGTTTGCATTTGGCAAGCGGAAACGTCAGTAGCCCATTGGACAATCAAGCTGTGGACGTGGGCAGGAAAAGCTCTGGTTTTTCTTTTCCCTTTGTTGTTGTAATTGTTGTACAATTTGTTGTTGTAATTGTGTTGGTGTATTTGTTGTTGTAATTGTTGGCGGTTTCCCCTTGTTGTTGTCGGACATTGTTTGGTGTTGATGGCCGCTCATGAATAACAAATGCACACGGGCTCAGGTGGATAGCCATCTCATCTTTTGTCCCCATCTGGCCAGCTCTTTACCCCTTTTCTCCCTCTTTACCCCCCGCCCAGCCTAATTTTTTTGTTTTCTCTAAATTGTCCATTGATTTGTGGTCAATCGAGTGCAAAGACGTCATCCATCGTTGGATTGAAAAAAGAAAGAGGGGGTGGAAAGAAGAAAGACCATCTTTGGGGAACCGAAGATAGAAACTCTCTTGATGTAATAATAATTTTTGTAATACATAAATAAAGGTTAAATTCTAGAAATATTTGAAAAGATAGAGGAAGTTTCACCTTTTTTAGTCTGATCTCAAGTTATCTGTAAAGAATTAAAGCCATGATCACAACTTAAGTCAAAACTATTTATGCAATTAAATATGTTCCTAGCTTTTGTAGGTAATAAATATATATAAAATCAAGCATATATCAGGGATCTATTATACCCTCAGCGAGCGTATAAAAGTAAAGATAAAAAAGCAAAAGATGTGTCCTAACCAATTAAATCATTTTGATAGCCAAATGCTGTACAAATTTAGGCTAAAGCCCACCGCCACCACCAACAGACTTTTTCCTCTTTTGGCTTTTGTGCTCTTTTGATTGATGTCGGATGAGTCAGAAGCGTTGCCTGGATCTGGAACCGAGTCCTGGAAATCGGTATTTGGCTTTAATCAAAGCCAAAACGTCAATTTCAGTTCGGTTTTCGGGTAATAGAGAATGGGCCAGGACGATGTCTCATTGAAACGTCAATTGCATTTTACAATGGCCTCCTTTCTCGCCGGCTTATTTCTCTCTCTCTCTCCGCGGAGAGTCCTCGATATATTCTCGATATTTCCTCTGCTCTTTTTTTTATCTCTTTATTTTTTTTTTATTCGGCAACATCCATTGTGGTGCGGCTGTCTCTTTCTATTAGGTCCTGTGAGAGTGTGTAAGTATTTCAATAAGTCCGTAAAATGGCTCAATATCTGATGGATTTGAATACCTCGTAGTGGGTGGGGTTTTTGGGGTATGATAGGTGTCTTAGGGCTCGACATATTTAGCTATATTTAAAATATAAAATATTATAATGTCATACAAAAATCCTTAATGAATGAGGAAGTTTCTTAAGTTTAATATAAAATAAATTTAAAATTTGCCAAGGACTTGATTGAACTTTAACAATATAAATGACTTTTTTTATTTTTAGGAAACCAAAAAAGAAGCCAATTAGTTACAAGCTTGCATTCAATTCAAATCGTTTTTAATTATGATTTCGAAGCCGTTAAGTAAATATTTATTTGAATTTAATACCTAAATACTTACAATATAATATCTATTAATAAATATTATAGCTACTAAGCATTAATAAATTATAATATAATACCTATTAATTAACTAATATATAGTATGTACTAAGCAATAATTATAAACACCTTTCCCCAACCCAAATATTAGATTTTATTAAGAAGTATCCATGAAGTCCATCTCTTAATTCTAAATATCTGTAATATGAGCCTAAAAATGCACTAAATAGCCACCGCTCAGTTTCACAATTACCATGCGTACTTTTTCATGCATTATACATATTAATTATATAGATATTAATACATTTACCTGATTCATTAGCCAGTTGCCGTGGCAACAGCCAAACGGATACTTTCCTGCCTTTGTTCAAGCGGATGCATATTTTCATTGTATACGGCAATGTACTGAATGTAATAATCTATTGAGCCGCTTCGATTTAATAACTGGTGCGATTTGCTGTTTGTCATATTTTACAGTCCCTGGAAAGGATAAAAAGCTGAGGGGCTATGCCAGGGGAAGCTATAGAAATTCATTTTTCTGCAACGCGGACACTTTTTTCCGACCAGGGAAGTGGAATTTCGAAAAGGGGGTAGTTATGAGTCAATGAATATAATAGAATAAATGCAGACATATTCTAAATTATTTAAAAATAAAAATAACCAAGCAGAAATCCAATATTCTTTCACACTTCCTTCCCGTTAGATCTCTCTTAGTTCCCCTCTAACTACGCCCTTGCCTTGCTGCTTGGGCAGGGGGTTATCCAGCATTAACTAGAACCATCTGAATTGAAATGCGAATGAAAAATGTGCGCTCTGCACATTCTGTGCTGCCGATTGTCAAGAGCACTAATAAATTTCCACTTGCAACGCGGCGGCCCCCAGGAAAATGCCAGACCCTCCGAAGCCTGAAAAACCCCATTCCAGGGCTCCGCAGCTTATTAGTCACCAGCGGCAGGTTTTGGGATATTTTCATTCAAAATTAATTCACTCTGTATAAATCATCTCTTTTTTTTTATTATTTTTTGATCTGCTGGGACGCGTTGGATAAGTGCGATTGGCATTGGCAAAAATATGCAAAACTGTCACCTGAGTCGGATGTTTTTGCATTTTTGGAAATATTATGCTCAAGGGATTGGTGGGAAAAGTAAGGCTTACCACAGAAAAATGGGTTTCAGGGATCTAAAAAATATTTATAAAGTGATTTGTTGTAAGTTTTTAAATATGTGTAGCTTTTATTTTAATAAATAACAATTTTAAATGGGAATTAAATTTTAGAAAACCAAATTGCGCTTAGATAATAATAATATAAGGGAGTTCTGTTGATGTTAAAGAATTTTAAACATTTATTTTCAAATAAAATATAATTTATCAAGCTTCCAAAGTCAGTTGCTAAAAAAATTCAGCTCACTCTTATTAATAATAACCAAAAGTTAGTTAGATAGTAGCTAAAGTTGCAAGCATAAATATTTGTCATTCAAATGTACATAAACTAGTTAACAATTCCACAAAACTAAGTTTGCTTTGAAACCAAATAAGAGGCTTTTAGCACACCAAACTAATTGATGTTTAATTATTTTCTGTGGCGGCAAAGGATGCAGAATATAACTGACATTAAATCGACATTTGCTTAATTATGGAATAGAAATCTCACATACTTGTCACCTCTTATAGTTGAACTGAAAAATATTGATGTTTAATTAATGCCCCTGCCAGTGTTTGTTACTTAATAGTTTCTATTAAATCAGCTCTGTCTAATTTGGTAATAAACTAAACTAATTTAGGCATACACCTTGATATTTAATCCCAAGCCAAAATATCAGAGTTCTCCTCCGAAATGCTAAAGGAAGCCTGGGCGAAGCCTGCCGAAGGCAAGACCCACTCCACCGGACTTAATTCAATTTATTCTGCACTTCAGAGCACAGTTCTGTGTGTGGCTAATTACTGCAGCGTCCATAAATACTCACATTCTTCATTTGAAAAGTGTCAGGTTGAACAGGATAGTCGGTGTCCAGAGGCCACAGTCCACAGTCCAGAGTCCAGAGTCCAGAGCCCCGAACCCGATGCCTCAATGATGGGGCACGGGCACCCAAATAAACAAGCGGTCGGACCCTGTTCGAGGTAAAACAAAAACAAATCGAAAAAGTTTTTAGAAATTCGAATCATGTAACGAAATACAAGGCAAAAATTCAAAAGTCCCAAAAACGGACTCACGAACAAGGGCACTGAGAAAAAAGTCAATGAATAAATTTTCGTTGGCAACTAAAATTTCTGATTAATGTTAAATTTCATAAAAAAATTATTAAACATTTTTTAAGGTGCCTGACAGTAAGCCATTTGAATATTTTTATGCCTTAAATCCATAGGGAAAACCGGATATATAAGATATTGAATTATATTCTGTAGAAAATAAAAAAAAACCAAAATAATTGATAGTCTTGCTTGTATATGTAAGTAGATTTGGATGAATAACTTGGAAATTATAAGACAATAAGTTCGCAACCTTTTATCTATCTCGCTTGCACTCCCACTGCTTCGAATGGCTAGCTGCTTCTTAATCCAAGGTTTGAGTCTCGGCTGTTTAATAGTTTTTTATCCGTATTATTTTTCTTTTTTCTAGCAAATAAAGCTAGGTTTCTTTGTTTCAGTGTAATCATGTACGAAATTCTTTAGACTTGAACAAGACTTTTGTGCGCCCTTCAATGCGGTAATTTATGTGTGCCAGAAAGAGATGCAACGAACTGCAGCAAGTGCATTTTGGGTGTGTGTGCGGGCTAGCATGTGGGTGGTTGTGAGTGGGCGCAACATGTGCTTATAATTATGTTTTCTCTGTGCGCCCATTTTTGTTGTTGTTTCATCCAGACACGTGCAGTTTTCCCAGTGTTTGTGCAGCGGGTGTGCGTGTGTGTGCTGGTGTGTGTGCTGGTGTGTGTGCAGTGGCCTACGCCCACTGAATACGCACACAAATTACAAGCAAAAACACAGGAACATATTGCATGTATTTACGTGTGTACGGTGCTCGTTCGATGCAGTAAATCAATAAAAAATATAATACAAACAAAATAATACAAAAAATACACATTATTTGATGATATATCAAATATAATTACATATTCTTTATTTACTCCACAATTATAAGTAACTAGAGATTTAATATCTTTTGAAAAGGCGCCTAAAAGTATGCAATATTTGTTTATTTCCTTGAAGAATTTTCTTGGCTACATTTCTTTTAGCATACTTTTAGGCATCCTGATAAATAAAGCCTCACCTAGCTTCTTTTTAGCTTTTACATGATTTTTACAAGCGTTGTATTTATTTTTCTCATTCGAGATACAAAAATGCAATCTTTAAAGCCTGCACTGTACTTCAAACAATTGGATCCCAACGAACCTGACCTCAAGCTGTCATTGTAGACGCTTAATTTGAGGTTAAAAGGGCCAGCAAAATGCAAATGCAATCGTGGCCAAAATTTTTACATGCAGGACGAAGGCTAAACGCATCAAACAAAAGGTTTGTAAAATACAAAGAAATACAGGGACTTAAGCGAGAAACAAACCGCTTAAATTGTAAGCAATTGTTTCTTAGAAAAATTTTAAACACTTTTAGAAGACTGATTTTGTGATCCTTCTAGAAGGTTTTCTCAATTATATTTTAATTATATATATAATTATATATTATATATTATAATACTTAACCCCTAATTCCTTTGATTTCCCCATATTATTTATACTATTCATCTGCGATTTTTTACTTCTATTCCCCAGCCCTTCCCACTCTTAATTTTTTTTTAGTTTTTTTCTCGTACTTCCTGCCTTCACAGGACGACAATTTACACCGTGCGCCACACGCAAAATGCTTGTCACTTGCAGCGATGCCAACAAAGAGCAGTTAACCATCCCCTAGCTCTAGCACCCCCCCTTCCTAGCTCCAGTTTAAAGGGGGGTTTCGAGGGGGGCCAACGGCAAACATCTCCATTCAGCGATTTGTGCCAAATGTCGGCGGCCGCTGCTGTTGGCTTTTGTCTTTTGTATGCGCGCAGTGACCTGCAAAAATGGCAGACGCTCATTGTGTCCCGCGTTGTTCCACCCATTTTCCGCCCTATCACGAGGCCCTCCTGCATCCCCTCTAACACTCCCCTGGATTTTCCGACCCCTTCTCAATGTCTGTTTGTTCTTAGCACCTGCAACTCTGCAGGTGGAAAAGGCAGAGGAGGAGGAGGAGCGCCAACTTATCGGGCAGCCAAGTGCGTGGTCCTTGTCCATTTTGGGGCTCTCTCTCTTTCTCCCACATCGGTGTTTGTGCTTTTCTTTGGCATCTTCCCTCTCTCTCTTTCGGCGCTTTCTGCATTTAATTTTATTCATCAAAAACCGAAGTCTTCGCGGCTATCATTTGGCGAGCTTCTTTTACTAATGCAATGGCTGGGTGGGCCTTCGAAAAATGTTAGATAGCAAACATGATTCTGTGAGATTCCAGACACAAAAAGGGTGTAAAATTTTATTTATTATTTTATTTAAAAATTTAAAAATATTATGAAGAGTTTTTCTATTATTTAAGTAATTCAAATTGATAAACTACTTATGTATTTATTTATTTATTAATGTATTTTAAAATTTGTTTGGCTAACAATGCTTTATTGATTTAGTTATATTTTGTACATTTAATTATAATTAAAAACTAAAATCCTTGAAAGAAGAAAAAAAAAACAAGAATAACCCTTTTTAATTCTTTTTCTCAGTATTTCGATCGCGTTTTTTGGCCATTTTAATATTTTTGTGGCCAAAATGCAGCTGCAGTCGCCTTCCTCTGCTTCTTGCAACGTCGCCCTTCCGGTTCTTGTTCCTCGTCGTCCTTCTCCGCTCCTTGGACTATCGCTATCTTGTTTCTATGGCTCATTCTTCTTCTTTGTTTGCGGCCCTTTTCAATTTGGCCTTGGCAGGGAGCTGCAGTTAGGCAGGGGGGGAGGGAGTACAGGACAGATAGCAAAGGGCTGTGGACTGAGTCCTGACGCAGGCAAATATTGTCCTTGCACAGCAGTCACAGCATCTTTGACAGTCGCAGTCGCATTCGTAGTCCAACATTTGGGGTTCCTTTGCCGCTTTTTCTTTTCTACTTTCTTTTGGTGGAATGGAAAATGGGGGTTTCCCCAACGTATTTTTGTCACGAATTCAATAAATGATTTTTAAGCACGTTTTTATTACTTTTGCTTGTTGCTGGCAGGCCTGGGTCCTTGGAATTGCTTTCATTTGCTTTCCTGCTTAGGGATATCCTGGAACATAATTAATTGGAGATTATATATTATTGAATAATATTATTTATATTATTAATAAATTATTATATATATTATTATATATATATATTTCGTACAGAAATTATTTTGCTTTTGATTTTTAATTAAATGTCCTTCTAGGATATTTGCTAGCCGCACCCATTTTCCGGCTTGAAAAATGTGTCTGTTATTTATTGGTTAGCTTGGGACTCGAATGTCCGGACTCCGCTCTCTGGAATGGAGAAAAGAAATGGGTTACCCGTATGGGAAGTAGAAAATAGCTAAAATCGTAATTTTTCGAGAGTTTGGTTCTGCAAATGCGTGTGCATGACTCATATCTAAAGGCGTCGAGACTTGTTACCAAAAAAAAAAGGAAAAACAAAAACAGAACACAACCAAAGACTGCTCACTTCATACAAGAAAATGCACTTTGCTAATGAATTGAATTGTCTTCTTTTAGCTCGAGACTCGAGTATTGGACTTTGGTTGGGCTTGGGGTACGAGTATTCACCATAAATATGGTTAGTTTGTTTCCAATGCCGTTTCTTTTAATGTTTATGAAAAGAAAGGGTATTCGGCGTCATATTTAAAACAAATAAATTGTTAGGAGCAATTTATAAATACTTTTAGGGCACTTTACATTGGGTAATACTACATATTCTTATTATGTATTTCCTAAGCTATTAATTAAGCTTTGCTTAAATATAAATATATACCAAAATTGTTTATTTTTTTCTAAATATCACATATAAGATTTTCTTATTTGCTGATACATATCACTTTTTAGATTATTGTAAATGATTAAATTTTAAAACAAAAATACTATTACAGGTAACAAGGCTTTGTTTATATTTTCTGTTATTTTTTTATTAAAAAACTTTTTATAAATAATTTTTTGCACTTTGGAAGCATAATTATTTAGTCTACAAAATATTAAATCTAAAATAAATTTAATAAATATTCTTATGGCTTCCTCACAAAGTGTATTTGCCACTTCGGCTTGGGTTGTTTCCTCATGTTCTCCCCATTGGTGTTTGGTCAAAGTTATGTTTGTTTTTCTTCCCCTTTTCCAGTTGGGGTCGATTTGGAATTGTTTCGCCTGCCAGTTTAATTGTAATTACCAATGAAAGCTTGAGTTGAGGCTTCCCCAAGCCCAAGGGGCTTTTTTTGTGAATTTTTGGGGAACTTTAAGGTCTTTTTGGCGCTTTGTTGCAACTGCTAAATGCGCATACGTTTTGGCCCCATCAATAAATCATTGAGCAGACAGCGTTAAAAGCACTCTGTGCCCGTGTGTGTGTGGTGTGTGTGTGGCAGCCGCAAGTCGCAGATCCCTCCCGGAGTCCCCGGTCGCGGCTTAGATATGGATATGGATATAGATAGATATAGACGGCACGGCATATCAATATTCCGCATAGACGGATTGTATTTTCAATATTTGCGCAGCGGCAAGAAGAATGAGCAGAAGAATAAACTCCAGTGGCGTACGGTGAGGAAGTGAGGCTGGGGAGGGGGTTAGGCAGTGACAGCCCCAGCATTGTGCTTGTATGACACTGCATAATAATGCTGAATAATATTATATTAAAATATTTAACATTGAAGTTTCTATTAAGTGAGGAGAAAAGGAAATTCGATTCTCTCTTAAAGTACAGTTGATAAGAAACTCTCTCGATAGGTATTGCTTGTACATTGCAGGCAAAGCGTGAAAAAGGCAGCAAGAGAGAGATAAGAAACACAGATTTGTATATCTTTAATTAATTAACTTATTAGATTACTTAATTTTAAGATCTATAAAAAATATATATAAATTAAAGTTTAAAATGTAAAAAACTGTACTAAGTAGATAAAAAACATGTGAAATCATATAATATATTTTTATTTAATTAGTACCACTAATAAAACTTTATTTCACTCTGCTGGAAATTTCGTTTTTATGTACAATTTAAAATAAATAATTTTGTTTAAATTTAATGTGACCATTTTCTTCTTTACTTTATATTTCATGTCACACGGCCATAAGCAGTGAGTTATTCTCTGTGAAAATGGGCGCGGAAAATGCTGGGCTTTCGTGGGGTTAAGAAGGGTATGTTGGGGGAAGGAGGAGGTAGGGGGGGTACTATCGACAGCGGCTTTTGTTGGTTTTGTATTGCAATGATTTAGCAGTTTTTCGTCTGTGTTTACGCTGTGGATAAGGTTTGACGGCGTCGATTGTCGTGAGCTCTCTTGTTCGCCAGCCTCCTCATCCCTACCCCCTTTTTGGGATGCATAAGAAATCAGAAAATTGTTGTGTTTTAATCGAACCCCCTTTTTGTGGCGGCGGCGGCGGCGACTGCCTCTGCAGGGGGGTGAGGGCATTTTTCTATGGCAGACAATAGACGGCGGTGCGCCAATAATCTAGCTGTCTCCTTCGCCCCGCCTGGGGCCGTCTCTTTCTATTAAGCCGCAGACTGCATTGAGCCCTCTCTCTCTCTGTGTGTGCACTTGCCGATGCTGATCAATATACAATGCACAATGCAGCGATGCCGCTGCAATGCCAGCTACTTGTGTAAATAACTGTCAGCCAATTGTTGTTTAATCGCCAGCTTAGCCCTGCTTTCAGCCCACCGATTTTGGGGTTAAGTGCGATTGCTGGGCCTTAAAGTTGCCTTTCGATTTAGTTCCTAAGAAGGTTTTTCTATTTTAATACAATATAAAATAAATAGAAGCCAGTTTAATCTAAAACTAAGCTTTAAAACCTGCTTAAACTTAAGCTTAAGTAATTTAAGAGCAAAACTGGGACGAGGCTGTGCCTCCTCGCTGGTTTATTCGAAGGAGCACAGATCTGATGGCTAATTAGTTGCACATTTTACATTAATTAATTTTCATGGAATATCTCTGGCTCTTCTTTTTTCTTTATTTTTTTTTTTTTTTGATGAAAAGTTCTGTCATAAGAAATTCCACAAGGCATTAGCAGCAGCCGACACCATCGCTGCACTTTTTACTCCCAACCCTCAAATTTTTCCCGCATTTTTCCCTCATTTCCCAAAAGTTCCCCTCTTTTCCGGCCGCCTTTGATCCTGTTGCCCTGGCTAATTGGATTTAGTTACAGCTAATAAAAACGTTTACGAAAGAATTTCATTTTTACTGCAAATTGGCCTAAAATAATTATTTTTTGCTTGAACAACAATAGAACAGGAAGGAATGGTAAGTGATCGAACAGAAAGGTTACTATTTAATTTAGAGACTTAATGAATATCGAATTTTAATATACTTATTAAGAGTTTTCATTAATAAATTACCAAAAGTATTTTCATAGCACATAAAACAACATTTTAAAAGTGTTTAAGATTCTTTTACAGATTTAGAATATGTAGAAATATTTGTATTTATTATAGTTGTTTAAGCCACTGACTTATTTAGGTTCTTTAATTATTTATTTAATATTTAAGGATACAATTTAATAGATAATAAAGTGAATTACACATTTTTGTTATTATTATTATATATATTATTATTTATAAATATTATTATTTATATCCAACAATTTACTTTGCTTAAATTATTTTATCATTTATCAAATTATATAATTTAATAATTTTCTTTTGCTGCCTTATATACCCACCTATTACTGGGTATCGAAAAACATAAAAATCATGTAATTTTCGACCTCCAATCCACTCGACTGTGTGTGAAGGAGAGCCTAATGAACTGCCCAAGAGTGTCTATGATAATTGCGTGAAATTTTCTCTTCTTGGGCAGCTTTTACATACGAAGGAGCCCCGTCTCCTCATTGTCCTTACATTTCCCATTTCCCCATGTCCGCATGTCCGACAGACAGCTGTTGTCCAATCGAAAAGCTCAAACACGTCTTATCGACATATATCGATAAAAGAATTAGCTAAATCGTGACTGCCACTTTGAGCATGTCGCTGCCATTAATTATGGCTGATGACATGACGACACGACTGCCACATCCGCATCCGCATCCGGCTCCCCAGCCGCATCCTTATCCCTGCTGCTGATTTTATTAGCTTGGTCCACTTTCGATTAAGTCCCGATGCCGCTCGTGCTCACCTAATTAAAATCGACTTTTTGTGCAATTAATGCCCCCAAATCAAATTATCTGCTGTGGAGGAAAAGAAAAAAAAAAGAAAGTTTGCCAGCTCGTGGAAAAACTTTTCGCCAACGCAACCAGGAGGGGAGCATGGGGTCAATGTGTGAAAAGCAAAACCTGCCCTCGAAATTGGGGAATCCTCCTTGGCGTGTTTGGTTCGCATTTATGCGGGAAAATTGTATTTTCTCCAAGGGAGAGGTATACGAAAATTAGGCAATATTTATTTAGAACAAATAAAGTAAATGCTGTTTAAAAATTATGATTATAGGGTTTATTTACTAATTTAAAAAATAGTTTGGATAGTCAACAAGTTACTTTTCTGCAGTCATTTTGAAATGTAAATAAACAAATATTCATTTCACTCTTTAAGTCACTTTTTAAGACCTCTTTAAACCGAATAAAAAACAAGAATTATATACTTATAACCTGCAAATTCCCCGTTTAAATGTGTTCCAATGCCAATTAAAACCCCGGCTGCCCGAGTTGACACAAAATAAAAATTCCAACAAGCATACTCTCCTATGGATACCGGGTATAAAAAAGCGAAAGAACTCCATTTCATTTGCTTCCACTTGACAGGTCAAAATCAAACTGTCGGCATTAACCCAAAGTCGGGGCTCACGAAATTGACACAAATAAAATGTTGAGTGGTCCTCAAAGTCCCCCTCTCGCCTGCCTCACTCACACCCCCTTTGGCCCGACGCCTTTGGCCAACAGTTTATCATGTCCGCCAGGAATAATTCAACTTTGCTTATTTCACACTTCAATTTTGTAGGTAAACAAACTTTTTCTCTCTTTTTGGTCAACAGAGAAGGGCGAAAAAAAATAAAAATAAATAAAAATACCCCACAAAAATACCCTTGAGTGGTTTTCGGGTGCGCTTCGCAAACAAATAAAAATGATGAGCGGCAAGAGGAACTTGTGGCGAAATCCCTGAAGTCCTTGGGGCATATTTTCCCACACCCTCTGACCCCTAATTTCCCCACTCCCCTGGGCCATTGTTATTGTAAAAAGTTTGACTCTTTCTTGGCTGCATTTGTGTGTTGCGGCTGCGGCCAAATTAAAGCACAAATTGTGGCCAACTTGTGAAAAATACGAACTAGCCACCAGGGTAATTTTTGTGGCTCATAAGTGCCCCCCCGAAAAGCCTCCCAAAAAAGCCATCCACTTGAGCCTTGTCCTTGAGGAGTCCTATAAATATTTTCATCATCATCATCATCATCAGCCTCGTAGTCGTCGTTGAGTACAGGCTCTCCTTGTTGAGCGCTTGTTGTCTTTTAGCCATGGCCATAACCTTTGGCCGCCGCCCCCCCCCCCTCTCATTTCCCTGTTGTCTAAGCAAACTTTTCCTGGGCAGAAGTTTATTGAGGGAAATTATCATTTGCTTTCCTTTGATATTTAAACCTTCCCTGGGATGCATAACTTTCAGGGAGTTGCATGAGTTCCTCTGGACTTCTCCGAAGAGTTCTCTCTTTCCCTCAGAGGTCCTGTAACTTTCAAGATCCCTGTGTCTGTCTTTCGGTGTCTAATAAAATAATTTATTATTCCATAAGATTTAAAAAACCCTTAAAAATCGACTTATAAAGCTCAGGATCTTCTTATTATTCTCACCTCCGATTGTTCTCTTTTCTACCTTTGACCTTTAAGTATTCTCCTGATATTTTTCTCACATTCATATATCACACATTCCATTTAAATAAGCTCAGAGAGGCAAAGGCGGCATCAAAATGTCAACGGAACAGGGGATATATGGAGCAGGATAAACGAGGGGGAGATAAGGGGCGACGAGGCTCGTAAGGACATCAGGACAACTAACGTGGCAATAAAGTCGACTACAATAAAACACACATACTTATTAGCACTTTTTATAGGTAGTGACGGCGGCAGTCTGATTTGTAATTCTCAAGGCTCTAAAATGGGGGGGCAAACAGGGGTTAACAGGGGTTCGGGGGGTGCCTGGAATTCAGGGAAGAAAGGAAGGACAGCCAGCCCATATCCATATCCGCAGAAGAAGAAGCAGCAGCTGGGCTCATAAAAATACACAGACGTCGTTGGATTTTTAGAGTTGAACATAAAGAGGATGTTGCAGGATATAATGATGAACCTATGCAATATCCTGGAATTTCAAATAAATTAGAAAATAAATAGTAAATATAGAAAATAATATTTTCAAAGGTAAGTCAGGATAAAAGAAAGAGCTTGAAATTAAATACCATAATAAGAACTATATTCTTACTTGGTTCTTGGTTGCTTTGTTTATTAGCTAAGTTAATGAAAATAAAATTTTGGAGGTTGAATCCTTTTTTAAATATTTATTTGGGTAAATTAGGAATATTATTTTATTTATTTAAATGTTAAAGAATATACCAAAATACTTCTGGCTTATTATAAAATAAGTCTTTACTCATTTTTTTACATAAACACATTTTCCAGGGTGTACACAAATCCCGACTTGAAAAAAGGCTGCAAAGGGAAAAATAGAAAAATCCAGAGGGGGTGGAAAGTACCCCTAGACATTTGGCATAGTTCGTCGAGGCGAACTTTTTGTCTAAAGCAGCTCGTAAAAATGCCCAAGTGAATAATAATCATCAGAAGTGGGCTTTCCTCGACACCTACCCCCGCCTACCTCCAGGACCCACCACCCACACCCAACGGGGTCACATGTGTAAGGACCTTTCTTTTTCTCCTTTTGTTGTTACATACGAAAAACTAAACGGAAACGAAAGTTTTATTGTCTGTACGGAAAAGGCGGCGGACACAGAGACTTAAGGAGACGCCATAAGGACAGCGAACGGACGGACAGATATTCCTTTCGAAGTAGGAAATAATTAAGCGTAATTGAGTTAAGTTATTTCCGCTTGCAGTTGTCTTGCAAAATTCCCCCAAAGCCGGGCGAAGGGAAAAATTCAAGGAACACTGCAATCCTTAAAGGACTTGCCGGAATTTTCGCCCAACTGTCTGCCCTGCCAGTGATTTATTTAAAAGATGAGCTGAACCAACAGCAGCTGTAGCTGTTTTTTTTTCTTGCTTCCTCTTGTCTTCCCAAATGATATTAAATATTTTTATGAGGGGACAACTTTAAGCGTAAGACTTGGGGATACGAGAAATCTCAAGGTTAGATAGGGAAAAAAATCGATGGCCAGAAAGGTGAACAAATTCGAGATTATTGGTAGATAATAGTCGGGGGAGTTGTTATTGGGAAAGGGTCCTGGGAAATAATGTAAGATTGGGATAGGTTTTTGGGTTAGTTGGTCAGGATGTTTATAGCTTGGATAAGGGTTACCTTTAGATTTACATAGATTCGAGTGAATTTAAAGAGCTTTTTACCTATTAAGATCGCTGCAAATAATTTATTTAATAAATTTACATCTAAGCACACTGAACTATAATTTTTTGTTAGCTATTTAAAGGTGACAATTGACTATCTATTTTATTTATTTGTTAATTGAATTTGTCATTTATATGTGCTATTTTCTAACCTATTTAAGAAAAGCTTAAAACAATTATCTTTAAAGTAAAATCGAATCAATTTCTGAGGCTTAATAATAGCAACTAACTGGGAATTTCTCCGTGTATTTTCCTTGTAATTTTTCGTAGCACTTTTGTTGAATTTTCTTTGGGGTTGAGGAGGAAATCATTGAAGCGGCTTGCGTCTTGCATCGATTTCAGTTAATGTGATGCCGCAATTTCTGTTTTTCTTTTTCTTTTCCTTTTTTTTTTACTATTTTTCCACGCTTTCCGCTTTCCCTTCGAGTGCAGCTGTCAAATTGTGTTTTGTGCAATAAGCAGCAAGGGGGGGCCCAGGGGTCGATTTTAAGGGCAGACCGAGAAAACTTCTTTATTATAGCTGCCCCCTGCGGTTGTCCTGTTCTGTCCCTCTCTGTCTTTGTCTCTCCCCGGCTGTGTGTTGCATTTTATTTAACTCAAATTGAAAGGGGTCTCCCCTTGCCCCCGCTGCCGCCTTTTTGTGCAATTTATTGTTTTTATGCGTTTGTCGTGCACTTTTTAAGTAGTTGGCATTCCAGAGGCATTATTAGATTTCCAGCTCAAACTTTTCTGTTCGAAATGGTTCGTGCTGTTCAAACTGATTGCCACTCACTCTCAGCTTATGTATTTTTCAAGCCCTATTTTTGCGAGGAAATAAATAATATTGCTGCATATGTATGTATTAAGAAGATGTTGTTGGTTTTTGAGAGAAAAAAAAACTGTTTTTTTAACCTATAAATGGATTACGTGGCATCGAGTTCCTGGGTCGATTAAAACAAACGTCAGTGGGGGAAAACTGCATCCGGCTCGAAGGACCAAAATGTAAGAGAGCATATTTTTTAAAATTTTAAGCATAATTCGAAGATAAAAATGAAAAATTAATAATAATTCATAATAATAAAAATATGTAATAATAATAACAATAAACTTTCAACCTTCCATCTATATATCTACATCTGTAATACTTCCTGTAAGGAATATCCCCCTTAAACACCTCCCCTAAAGTAAGGCTCAGCCGCTCTCTCACCAAATTTCTTTCAGTGCATATTTTCTAAAGTTGCAATTTCAATTTCAATGGCACTGCAAAGCGGGACAGCAATAACCAATTAAAGTAATTAGCCTCGCTCCGCCGTTCGACGACCGCCACCGTAAGTTGCAATGAGGTGACAAATGTCCTTTCGCTCTGTAGTGTCAGTTGCCTTCTCTGTCGCACAAAGGCGTCATCTCGCTCCCGCTGTGTGTTTGTCAAATACGTCAACGCTTGTCGGCTGCTTGCTTCACTGCTTGCACTGCTTCACATTGACAAGTTGGCTTCGCACAGCATAAGTCATCGCACACACACACACATATAGACACCGGAAACGGATGGTGTGGAAAGGGGAGGGGGGACAGCGAGGGCGTAGCATGGAGTCCTAACAACGCTAACCGGCAACAGCAAGTCCAGCCAACCAATCGAACCAACACCCACTCTCTCACAGCTTCCGGACCTCATAGCAACATGGAGCTGATCGTCTGGCTATATATTGACCTAGCCTCTCCTTTACAGATATATCTCAGCTTCGAGGTTAGAATTCCCAACTAGTGCGGGCAATAAAGTGAACTTTAATATGATGTTATTCAGAGCTGATGAAGAGTGCGAACCCAGAGAGAGCTTCCTATCTTTTAATATGAGTTTAGAATATATTAATCGCCTTTAGTTATCAGTTAATAAAACAAAAATATACAGAAAAATACACACTGTTAAAATGAGAATACTTTTAGATATCTGTAAATATCTGTTAAACTATATTTATTTTTTCATAATTTTCCATGTCTTTTGGCGGCTTTTCCGGTGATATCTCTGGCCTGTTCGATTCGCCTCGCTTCGCTTGCCTGTCAATTCACTCGATGACTAGACAAAGCTATATGTGTCCCCCGTGCACGCCCCCCTCTTCCCCCTTGTGTCTGTGTGTGTGTGTGTGGTAGAAAATCTCTTTTAATTGCCAATCGTGTGGAAAAATGAATTTTCCATCGAATTAGTATTCTGTGGCTGAAATTCATTCATGAAGCACTCATTAGGAAATCCTCAACTGATGTTCGCTCTCGCTTTCGCCTCCTACACCCCCCGTCTTCTTCCCATACACTTTTGCCCACTTTTTTTTGGAAGGGGGGGTGCTTCAGGCCCACCTCCCCGCTTTTCCGGTTCCTCATCACAGCCACGTTCTCAGTTACGTTCAGTTTTTGGGCTTGTTATGAGTTGAGTCAACATATTTTGCAACACTTACCGGCTGCTTACCGGGGAATGGGTAGTGATGCACAGAGGGAAAAATTTGTATTTTAAGCTAGATAATATCTAGGAATTGTCTTGGATTTAGGTGAGATTTTAAAGGAATCGGAATTGTAGTTTTTAATATTAATTTTAATTATTTTAACTATGTCAGCTTGAAACGAAACAAAACACGGTATCGAAATAATGGGATAAACTTAAAAGAGAGAAAGTATTTTAAAATATATAGTTAGTTCATTTATTTATTAGAAAAATAACAAATGAAAGTAAATTTATGCATAAGGTTTTCAGCATAAAAAAACTTTTATAATATAACAAATACGGTAGCAAGAATCGAATGATTTCTTAAATAAAGTAACTTATAAATACTTACCCAAGTGTTATTTATTAATCCGTTTATCACCTTTTATAAATAATATAAATTTAAATTTAATAAGCTTACCAAAGAATTTAGAAAGAAAGATTAAAGTTTGATAAATAGTTATTTTATATCACAAAATGAGAATTTTCAATGTTCTCTGAGAACAAATTCTCTCCGTGCACTAGATGGGGGGCGCTGGGAGGCTCTCGACAAGGACCCAGCTCAACTGCCACTCCCCAAAAGAGGAAAACCCCACTCCGCTCCCGGAAAAGCCCCCCGCAGCAGTACTTGAAATCAAAATCAAGGAAGTGACTATAATTTTGGTGTAGCATGTTGTCGGTACGTGTTTCAATATGTCAGCATCCGGTGATGAGTTTGCTACGTTCGCCATTGCCACGCCCCCCTCAACCTACCGCCCACAGTCCCTCACAGACACACACACGTGCAGAGAGGTTGCGAGTGTGTGTGTGTGCGGTGATTTTGTGTTGAGCACTCTTCAGTTATTTTATTGATGTTGTAAATTTCTGGTAATTGAGCTTAATTTTTATACAGTTGCCATCGTCTTTGTTTTATGTTGATTGCGGCGAAAGAGGGGGCAGACGGACAGGCAGACGGGCAGACGGACGGACGGACACAAGCCCATTGATTGCTTGAGGTATTTCATCCAGTTCGAACTCCTCTAGTTGTCCGTTTGAGGATAAGGATTGATGGGTTAAGAGCAAATGGAGGTTAAGTGTGTCCAGCGGGGGGTGTTAAGCGACAGCCACTTTGTCTCCCCGTAAATTGAAATTAAATACTTGCAGTTTTTCCTAATATATTTTATTTTTGCATTTTTGCACTCTCTTTTGAAGCACTTTAGTGCTTATTTGATTAATTTGGTAACACTAATTGGTGGAGTAGTGTGACCCAATTTCTTGGTTTGGCATTTAGTACTTTACTCATATTAGATTTGCGATTACAGTTGTAATTAGAAATACTTCTCAGCTTATTTGAGCTTTTTAGCTTTAACCTTTTAGTTTTCAAAGGCTTCTTGCATTTTAACTTTATTTTGTACTAAGATATATGTATGTTTTAAAATGGTTTTTAGCTCTTAATTTTAGTCTTTTTGGAATTCATAATATTTACACCTTAAAAAGTATGACCAAAATGCTTACTTATTAGTATTATTATTTATATGTATATATTAATTTTTACAAGTTCTTTTATAAGCTTCGGTATTTAACAGTTGGTTTAATAATATAAACTAAAATCATCTTCCTTAGATTTCCCTAGCCTTGCTCTTTCCCCCATTCTCTCCGGTTATTTTTTCCACTTTATCTTGAACCTTCTTTAACTTTCCATTCAGCTTCAACAGCAATTTCAATTAGGAACTTTGGCATTCAGATATGAAATTAAAATGATTCGCACACAGCTGTGCACCTCCCTTACATGTGTCCATACATATACATATATATTTATATATCTGTATAGGATAAATACATATATATTTATTTGAATCGACAATGGGTGGTTTTGGTCAACTCCTCGGCGCCGCACAGTGGACAAAAGGCAGCTGTCATCGAGAATGACAACAAGCCAGAGAGGCGAAATAAAAGAGAACAGGAAATTATGCAAAAAAGTAGTGAAGTGCGATAAAGAGGGATAGAAACATTTCACCAGCAAAAACTTTTTTTTTTTGCTCAAAGTAGAGACACTGAAAAAATTATGATAGCTAAATGTATTCAGTGATATGTGGCAATAAGCTCAAATTATAAATTTGGTTTTAAAACTAATAATATAATAATAATAATGTTGGTTGTTAGTTTTATAAACTCAGCTTGAGCCTGCTTATTGATTTATTAATTTTTTTGTTTCTGTGTATAAAAAGAAGGAAATTGTTTTTTTTGTTCCTGTTGCGACTTTTTTACGCCCTTGGTTGGGAAACCCCGACCCATTTGACCAACTTTGGCAATTCCATTTTCACAATCATGCGTTGAACTTTGAACTCCCAGTTTGCCTTTGCATACATCCATATGTGTGTGTGCATTTTGGAAAACTGCTTTTCAAAATATGCCAACAGACAAATGCCGGGCAAAACTTTTTATTCATTCATTCATCGCCGCCGCCGCCCCCAGCCACACTTTCCTCCCGATTTTCTGTTTTGTCATCGCTTTTTGCATGGTCTCAGTTGTGGATTGAAAACCCGGACGGACGGACAGTAACCCCTTTAACCCCCCCTCACCGGGAAATCCCCATTCGACCGTGCCATTTTCCAATCGTTTTTGGCGTTTTTAGTTGCGGCCATTGAATGTTCAAAAATTATTGTAAACTTTTCAGACTCGCACACGGACCCCCCCCCACCCACATGTGCCGGGCTGTGTGTGCCGAAAGTTCGAGTTCGAGTTCTAGTTGGGAAATCAATTAAAAACGCTTGTTGGACTCCGACCACAACTTTCCCTTTCGATCCTGCGGTTACGTCCAACTGGTCAAGGCCTCAAACCCCAAAAATAGTTTTGGTAATTTTTATTTTAACCAAAAAACTTTGCACAAGTTCGGACCAGAAACTGATACGGCTCACTTGATCACTCAAAAAGTGCTCACTTATTAAATTATTTTTAATAAGTTCATTCCCACCTTCTTATTTCTAGGGAAACAAGTTTTTTTTTTTATTTTAATAAATTAATTTTATTTTTTGCTAAGGCAGAGAAGAAAATAAAACCTTTGTAATGTAAATATTACTATTTTAATTTTTAAAATTGCTTCTAAAGTGGTTTTAGGAAAGTTTTGTTTTGCCAAAGAAATCGTAATCATATTTAAGCGAATTAAAACATAAACATTAAAAGAGAACAAAGAAAAATGCAGCTGCACGATCTCAGTCGCAGAACAGGTCTTCCTCTCACTACCGCTTTGCATTCTATTCACTCACACTGGGTGATATTACTGTGTTGCTCCTTCTCTTTCGCTTGCTGCTCTCACACTTTCTCTCTTACGCGGTGTCGGTTTTGCGCTCTCACTCGCTATCTCTCTCCCTCGTCTTTGCAAGCTACTAGCGCGTTACTCTCAAACGTTTACTCTTTATTTTTCGCATCTCCCTCTCCCTGTTAAATACCCTTTCAGAGGGTTAAGCTATAAGCTGAACTCTGTTTAATAAACGCTGACTATAATAATTTTACAGGTCTGGCAGCTCATCTGTCAGTATGAATGCATGTAGTCGAGTGTGTGTATAATCCCCGTATATGAACTGTAAATCAAACTAATCTATTGCAAATTTAAAGTATTTGCTAAACACAATCGCAAGGGTATACGAACAGCGGCTTGGGAAGGGTAGTGCTTCTTTGTTCGCTTTGACTCTCTCTGAGCGTACGCTCGCTCGCACTCAGCCTGCTCTCCTTTGCTGCCAGCCTTGGGTTCTCTAATTTTTACAGAGTCGATGTCTTTACGATTCCCAAGTCATTATTCCGCAAGAGGTGCGTATAAATAGCGCCTTCATAGCAACGTATCTCGGCGGTCGAGCGCCTCACAGTTCTCAAGGGTTGGCCACGTTCCTGACTAATTGTGGCAACAAAAATTGAAGCAAGTTTCAAACGATTGAAAACGTTGAGAAAAATGTTGAGAAAATCTCTGGTCTGAAGAAAACGCTTATCAAAGGAAAGGTTTATCTGAAACAGAACAAAGTTGTGCAAAGCGAAAGCAAAAGCAAAGTTGAGCAAAGCGAAAGCAAAGCAAAGTCGAGCCGTAACTGGCAACGTTGCGGCGTGGGCCGCTGTCGGGGACAATTATGTGAATTTAACCGAGTCAAAACAAACCACTACTACGGCGAAAGCCAAGTGATACAACCACTAATTCCAAGGGTCTATACGGGCTGGACGGAAGGTTAAGGTCAAACAACCAACAAAACAAGCAAAAAATCCAAAAAAAAAAACAAATCAAGAATAACAAACAAAAATACTGTGAGGTGCGCTGGAGGGGGAGAAATTCCCCTCCTGTGATCGCTATTTTAAAAAAATCAAAATATTTTCTTTTTACTATATGTATATCGTTCCTAAATAACGTCACTGATCATAAAAGTGATTGAGTCTATTCAAGATAATGGTATAATATTTGATGCCTAAAAAGGTTCATCTAAAAATCACAGTAATCGTAATCGTTTATATTTTCTGTATCTATTTTCCTGTATGCATATTTTTGTGTTTCTTCAGTTTTTTCTTAGTTGATCGAAATCTTCTGTTAAATTGCCTGACTGATTTGTTTTCAAAAAACACTTGCCTCTGGAATTTGTTGTTATTTCTTTACTTTACCCTGCCCTACCTTCCATTAACCTTTTCGTATTCGAATTTATAAAATTCAGTTCGAAGTTCTTGGCCCGTTCTTTTGTTGTTTCTGATTGCTTTCTAGCCCTGCAGCTGCCCCTAATTTTCTCCATCCCCTCGTTTCCCCTTGCGTGCCAAAGAAAACTCGATACTTTTTCCAGCTGCCAGTTTTTCCGTATGCATGAATAAAAGTCCAACAAGACGATGAAGGGAAAAGGAAAGCTGCGAGTGTAACAACAAAATTCAAATTTTAAAGCTTCGCTCATTTTACGCGTGATTTGGCCTTAAAGTGGAATCAACTGAAGAGTCTGTGGAATCGAGAGGAATGGGTGGGAATGGAATGGAATGGGGTCTTCGGTCGGTCCAATCGCATACAATGGCTTCATCAACTAAGCGCTCTCGACTCCGAGCAACCGGAAAGTGGAGAACAGAAATTAAAAGTCAAGTGGAATGAGGCTAACAGGGAAAGGGAACGAACGGGAAAGAACGTAACAAAATGGAAGTCCTGGAATCTGGATCCTGGAGGAACAGAAGTCACTGAAACAGTGAAAAAATCTGCAAAACAAAAATGTAACCAAGGTAATTTAATGGAAAATGAAAAGGATATGTGCCGCATATATCAAAATAACAAAGAAAATATCAGAAAAATAAAATCTTTTAGAAACATTGGAATGGAAACACTAGAGTTCACCCAGAACGGAATCCAAAACATATCCTCTTTCCACTCATTCCCATTTCCCTGAAGTAAAAAGTAAATTGCAAAAGTGAGCGGATAACCAAATTGCAAGGAAACCCAAAAGCACTTTAAAGTCAGCTTAAACTTGCCCTTTGACCCGTGGCATTGGAATGCTGCAGCCATAACACCCTCTTCTCGGCACGTCTAAAAAAGAAAAAAGCGACAAAAAAGCGCAGGATAAACAAAAAACAATGTCAACAATGTTGCACTAATTGCGTCACAGGAAGGCAGCGGCATCTTCACGCTCTCCGCCTTTTTATCCTTTATTTAACGTGGGATTCCCCCTCCCGCAATACACTCACCGCCCAGTTATTCCTTGGCTGTCGTTGAATTAAGCAAAATTATTTTGTTCGCCTGTTTTTGTGCGTCTGCCTTGGTTTGGGTTCCGGCATCATCTGAAGGGGACTCCCTGGCACCAAGTGCATTTGCGGAAGTAGAACTGCCACCAAAACAGTGAAGTCTCCGGAGCTGTAACTTGAAATATGAGAACATTCTTCCTAGTTCTAGGTTTATTTTTCTGCCGATAAGTTCGATTTTAAGTTGTGTTTTAACTTTGAAATTTGTATTAGTTAACATTTATTTTGAGCTTTTAGCCAGATAAGTTAAAATTCAAATTTAAAATGTCTTGCTTCTTCCCTGAAGTCACTCTGCACCTAAACTTACTTTCTGGACATTTTTTCTTTTTCCTAGATTTTTCCTTTTCCCCGTTACTGTCATAAAATCGCCTGAAATGCGCCGACAACTGGCAGAAAGAAAAGGAACTGGAACTGCAAAAGCAAAACAAAGCCATTTTCATTTGGTTAATGTTTTCTTGAAATTCCCAACTAGTTTTGATCTGAAAAAAAGGCAAAAAGAATTATCAATTTGTTATTGTTTGCATTTAACCCAATTTGTATATGGCCTCCGGAATTTTGGTTATGACAAACACGTCGCCTTTGTCGCAAAGGAAATAAAGGAAAATAGGGGAACACAGTGTCGCCCAAAATTATGCACACGCACACAGACTGAGGGCCGGAAATTCTTCTCGTGGCTGATGCAAATATTTATGGCACTGGGACACAATTTTTAACAATTTACATTCGGCAAATATATTTTGGAAATTCCAAGTGCGTTTTCCTTATTGACTTTATCTTTTTTTTCTATCCTTTCCTTGCGGTGTCAAATTGGCTGTCCAATAACAATAACAAAATGGTGAGGGGGATAAAAAAAGGGAAAATATAAACTCTGTGGGAATCTCTCCCTTTGGCTTTAGTTTCTGCCGCTATATTTCATTGCTGTTAATAGAAAATGCCATGCACGGCCTTGCTTTCGCCGCCCATCGGGCAATATTCTCGGCTGCTTTCGTCACTGCGGTTCCAATATGACAATGCTAAAAAAAAAAAAAAAAAAAAATGCCACCCCCGGGGGGAAAATGGGGAATAACTGGGGCCAAACAACAGCCAAGTATCCCTTTATAAAATTAGGCCAGAAAAACTCGAATATGAGATACCTTTTTAACAATATTTCTTGGTAACTTGGAGTGATAAGCTATTTAAATTAAAAAGATATACAGTGATGGAAAAAATAATAGAAACAACCAACATGTTGGAATTTGGAGCTTAATTACTCATTTTTGGTGAAACTTATGCGTAGGAATGGTAATACATATCATTTGTTATTCAAAATACTGTATTTAGGTTTTGATTTTATAAAAATATCTCGTAAGATAACGGTGTTACAGCCGATTTGTCCAGATACCAGTTATTTGACTTGGAAATAAAAATAGAAACACGTTACCTTTTTCCCCAAATAGTACCATAAATTTATGAAAATCTTTTTAAATATTATTTATTTATATAAATTAGGACATAACAAGTCGTGTATCATACAATTTAATTATATATATCCCTTAAAATTTGTTGTATTATTTTCTGATTGATTTAGCTGCTTGTAATTTGAGTGTTTAAGAAAAAAAATTAAAATAATTAAAAAAAATGAAAAAAACTATGGGTTAGAATGTTCCAAATAATAAGTTTATTAAAATCAATAGCTGTTTGATATAATTCTTTGGACCAAAAATTAAAAAACAACTTTTTTTGTTTAAAATCATGTTGAAAATTTTATCATCCTCATCACTATTTTCTCAATAAACTTATATCCGTTCATTATAATATATGAAAAAAAGGCTTAGATTGACA
>VNJW01004830.1:0-129493 GCA_008042615.1 Drosophila auraria | reverse complement strand
GCACCCAGCCCACCGTTAAGGTGTTTTTGGAGGCAAGGGCGTTCAGCTGCTGGAAACAGTTTTCTACTAGTCTGGAGGTGATCGTAAAGGATCTCAGCGCTATGAGCGCCGCCTGACTGTCAGAGAAGATGTAAATCCGTGCGCCTTGCATATTCCTGCGAAGGCATTCACGAGCACAGATTTCTATGGCGTGTATCTCTGCTTGGAAGATGGTTGGGGACTTTCCCATGGCTATGGATTTGTTGAACCTTGGTCCGAAAATACCAGCCCCGGTGTCGCCGTTTTCCAATTTCGATCCGTCAGTGTACCACGTTTGTGATCCACTGGGCAGAGATATTGATTTTGTTGTCCAGTCGTGTCTGGTGTACAGGACTACAGAGAAGTTTCTGTGGAAAACAAGTTTTGGTTTCTGCTCGTCAGTTATACGCAGAAATTAGTGTTTAAATTTTAAGCTTTCATAATCATGGCTTTTCCGCATTTTTAGTCCCCAAAATTAAACTAGCATCCCTCTTGTTTTTAAGTGCATTAAAATCGCCCCTCAGCATCTGTTGACTGTCCATATCCGTATCGGCGCGTATCGCCATATCTCCATATCCGTAGCCATATCCGTAACCATGTCATTATCCGGCGGACGCTAATCGATGCGTCCCCCGAAGCCCGAAGCCCGGTGTCAAGTGTCGAGTGACGGAGCGTGGGTCCAGCTTTTCGTTTCGTTTTTCGGGGAGCTTTTAGGTTGATCAAGTAATCTATATAATTTTGTGGCTTTATTTTTTGAGAGGCGTCGCATAATTGAATTGTCCGTGGCAGCCGCAGTAATGACAGTGCCCGCCATAAAGGTTATGCCCCATTGGCGAGGCCCGGAAGTCCCTTGGTGTGTGACCTTTAAAGGAGCATCCTTCCAGCCTGCCAAATTCCAATCCAAAACCTGAAGCCGCGCTGAGTGATTGCTAAAAACAAAAAAGGGGCGGAGTTCCGGATGTGAAATCCCCGAAAGAAAAGTAATTGGCAGTGGGTTGGGAATTGGGGATTCTCCTCTCTGTAATATATGATTGAAGTGCGAATGATTCGATGCCTTCCTTATTTCTCAGCCAAATCCCCCGGGATAATGGTGGCTCCAGGGAGAGCCAATCAGCTCGCTAATGAAGTGAGAAACCATTAGGAGTCCTTGAGGGAAGTGCTAGAGTGCTAGGGTTTTGTTTCTATTAAATTTTTCTTTTATTCTTATTTTAAAGGAGTTTTAAATCTTTTATTTTGTTTCAAGATTAATTACTACCGGATGTTCCATTAGTTTAGGTAAATTCCCCTTGCCAACTTCTCTCTCAATTTAATTTCCCGAAAAGTCTATATCAATGAGAGAGAATAGCAAATTCAGGCAAGTTCCTTTTATTTTATTTTATTTTTTTCGGCTTTTTGTTTGAAAACTTTTCGCACCAAATACTCGTAACTCGAAAGTTTGGCAACTTTTTTTGGCTCGAATCATATATTACGAGCTTGTCCATTTAACTGACCTTTTATCTGTGATTCGGCTTAAAGTAGTCCTTAGTCCCGAGTCCTTATCTCGGGGGAATGGCGCCACATCTAATTAATATTATGCGTGGCTTTTGCTCTTTTTTCTCTGGCTTTAATCTAGGGATAAGCGGAAAAAAGGGGACAGGACAAATAGGAAAACAGGATAAAACATCGGTATTTACATATGTTGACGACTGGCTGACTGACGGTGTTTGTGTGTTTGTGTGTTTTGGCTTGTGTGAGCGATGTGCCCTCTGACCCTGCCAAGTGGAAAAATGAAAAATGGACAGCGTAATTCCCTGATTGAAGCCTAACAGAGCAGGACGGACAGCTGCTAAAAAAATGGGGCCAGAAAATATACAAAAAGGCACACAGAGAACAAGTTAATAATAATTATCATTAATATAATGCTTAATAAATTAAATAAATAATTTCAGACAGCCAAAGTAAAGTAAATAAAATTTAATAATTAAAAGAAAGGCCGTGGCTAACATTTCTCTTTGAAATATATTTTTTTCGCAAAGTTCTTTACTTTTTCTTAAACCAATTTCGGTTTTCCTATTTCTTTCTCTGCACTAAAAGCAGCCTAGGATAAGCTCCTAATTTTGCCGGGACTTCCCCTGTGTCTATGTGTGTGTGTCACATGACCTTTGACCCATCAGAAAAAAGCATTAACCATTTCGCATGGCATTTATATTCATTTGTAGCCTCAGCGGCTCGGGACTCGGGTCTTCGTCCTGTCAGCGTTCAAACAACCGAACTGTATTGACATTCCTTATCATTAAATGGGGATTTCTAGGCCCTGACCGACACAAAAAATTACAGAAACCAGAACCAATGAAATGATTAATTCGCTTGGAGTAATTAAATGCGGAAAAGGCCGAATGGCTGGCGAAAATGGGTTAACACTTAACCCATCGGACTGAGGCATGTGCGGACAGGCCATTTGCCCGGCCTTAAAAATAAAACTCCGTCAGAGATTTGCAAAGTGTTTAGCGCTGTCTCTGCATATATATATAGATTGGCCGATCTATATATAATATATGCGAGGATGGGCACTTGAGGCACGAATTTTCTGTTTATCATTCACTTTTGTTGTATAATTCTTGTATCTTTTTGTTGCCTTACTATTTGCTATTTGTTTTTTTTTGTTTCTTCGAGGCCCGCCCAGTCGGGGGAGATTCTCTTGTTTACAACTTTGTTGTTAGCCAAAAACTTTTCTCGGTTTTCGCTGCTCTGTTTTTGTTTTCCATTTCCATTTCCAATTGTTCGGTGAGTATAAAAATTCCATTCTCGGATTCGGTTTGAATCTAAACAGCCGAAAATCGAAGAATATATATCTGTGTATATCGGGGGAGTGAATAAAGATTTTGGAATTTCTCAGCTGTCTTTAGTGCATGTCGTAATGGACATATATAGGCAGAGGTCCGATAAATTGGACTTGTTTTAAGGATTTTTAATAAATAAATTAGGAGAGCCGCAGGACTAGCCAGGATTATAGTTTGTTTTATAATTTTTAAGGTTCAGTTTTTAAATGAAATTTTTGTAAGCCAGTTTTTAATGTTTTTAATTACTAAAATTCAATAGGTTTTAATTAGAGATGGAAAAACATGGATGTTTATCGATTTAAAATCGATGTTGGCTTATAAAATTATCAAAAACTTGTATTCTTTTAAAGCTCTATTTTTATGTTGAAAAATGTTACTTTTTAAAGCATTTTTGAGTAACTTTTAACAGATTCTTTAAGATTAATATATTAAATTACTCAACCTTTGGCAATTTTCATTTAAAATTAACCTAAATGTAAACTAAAATATTTTTGAATAGCATTTTTAAGCTATTTAAAAGAGTTTTTCGATACAAATTAAACCTCGCTTATTGTCAGTATAAAAATAATTTTTAAAATCTAAAAAAATAGTTTGTTTATCGTTTTTTATATTTATGATAATATTAATTTGTTTAAGCTATAATTTCCTGACGTTTCCAGTCTCCTTGAAGCACTTGATTCAATTATATTCATGATAATTCAATTGAATCTGATTCATCGGCTGATCTAATTGATATTGATCGACATCGACTGGCATATCTCGATTAACTGACAGCGGACATCGAGCTGCGAGCTGCACAGTATGTTGTTTACTTTAGCCGCAATTGACTTCTATTTTCGTGAGTTTTCCTATTAAGTTTTCGTTTGTTTTAATTGCTGCCCCTCCCAACGAAGCACAAGCACACTGCGAACTTTCACCTCTTGCGGCTATTTTCGGTCGATTCAACGCCCAAGACAGGTGAGAGAGGTGGCGGCCAGGTAAGGGTCAGACTATATAAACAAATCCAAGCCAATTTGGGGAGGGGTCCGATAATGTCTTTCTCTAACTCTGTGTGCTGTGTGTACACTGTGTGAAATATATATGTAAATATTCTTAAGGCTTTAATTTCGGGCTTTCTGTATTTCTTTTTTAGAAATTACATATCTTTCTGGATCTGGGAATGGTTAATAAAAAGAAAGACACAACCTGGGGAGTTGTCTTAAAATAGCCCTTATATTTTATGGTTTATTTACAGAAAACTGTCCTAAATCATCTCTCTTTTGATAGCCCCTTTTTTCTGTCACTGTAAATTTTGTAAAAAAAACCTGTGGTCGGAAATTCCTATTTAAAGAATGCTACATATTTTACATTTCTTGAATTCCATCGAAGTTGTTTGGATAAATATTTTTGAGGAATGCCTCGAAGATGTTTTAAGAAATATAATTGCTCGAATTTATTTATTTAAATTTGGCTCAGTGTAAATACCTTATTGGGATAT
This sequence comes from Drosophila auraria, assembly GCA_008042615.1. Lineage (NCBI taxonomy): Eukaryota > Metazoa > Arthropoda > Insecta > Diptera > Drosophilidae > Drosophila > Drosophila auraria. The sequence continues at coordinate 125,179 of VNJW01004830.1, read as the reverse complement.
TAGAAGGAAGAAGAAGGAGCTCCTTGGAGAGGCATCCATTTGAGTGGCTCAATGGGAATTTATGAGCAACAAAGTTGTAAAAGTTTCTCTTGTGCTAGGTGCCAGTCACAAAGGAGAAGGAGGAGGAGAAGCTGGGAAAAGGAGGGAGCCCGACCAAGTCAAGGGGAATGCCCCTTTACCAGGATCTGGGATCTGGCTCATCAATCAAATGGCAGTAGCCGGACAGAGCCGAGCCGCCGCACTCATCAAACATTTCAATTCGCCGCAAATGTGTTGACAAAACGTTGATGCGACGGGCTTAGCGGGGATTGGACGGGATGCGATGATGGGAATGAGATGAGAGATCCTGTTGCTATTCCTGGGAAAACACCCTCTATGCCTTTAACCCTTAACACCCCCCCCAAACGCACATTAGCAACACGTGTCAAATGCTCAATGTCCTTGTCCTTGCCCCTGTTCGGGTCCGTGTTTGTGTCCTTGCCTTTGGATTCGCGCCTCGAATGCCGCGCTTAATTACACTTTTATGGAGTCATCCAACGTCTACATCCTCATTCACATTTTCATTGTCCTTCTTCCCTTATCCTTCTCTGCCCTCTTGTCATCTCGCATTCGTAATTGCAATCCGTTCTCCTCTCCGCCGTCTGAGTTATGACCTGCAATGCAATCCTTGCTCTGGGGCTCCGGGGGCCCCTGCATCCATATGTTTTCGGCCAGAACCAGAATTTTCCATTTGATTCTCATCGAAATATGTTTTTTAAGCAAATTATGGAAAATCCTGGTCGTCCTGTGTTGTGCTGTGTCGTGTCTCCCCTTTGTGTATGTATAATATTGTCCTCTGCCTGTCCAGGATCTCATTACACAGAGCTCTCGGGCTTGGCATATTTTTTATCATTTAAAAATATGTCTAAGGGTCATTTAGGTAAAGTTAAAATATTTATAAATATAACAATTCATTTTTTAATAAATAATGTATTTAGCTTTTAAGCTATCTTAGAAAATCAAGGAGAATCTTAGAGTTAAAACATTCCATAAGTTTCGTTGAAGAGCTGGAAAAATATCGACTTTAATCGATTTTTCCAATCAAAAACATTGCAAACTTCAATTATTTTCCAGCTCCGTTCGTTCCCCAATATTTTCCGTGGCTCAATTTAACTTAATTTGCATTTGTTTACCTTTCCCATTTTCGAGAATATAATTATTATTTTTTTACCTATCGCTGGTGTCCATCAAAAGTCATCGCGTCATGCTGATGATGTTGATGCCTTATCGATGGGGGGAAAAGGATAATGGGTGCTGCTGCGGGATTTCACGCACCATTTGTCCCCCAAATGTACTGTGCATAATTTTTATTGAAAACAATTTGATTGCACAAACATTTTACATTTTACACATATTTGCCATACATAAATACATACATACAAATATACTTAGTATATCGATATCGAATATGCGTCCCCAATCGATTGCGAATGCCGCGTGGGGGCGCCACTGCTCATCGCTGGAAATGGCCTCGCATTAAATGCAATCGTTAAAAATGATAAATGCACTGACAACAGCCTCCGCAAAAAGGGGGCTGTAAAGGGGGTATAGTAAGGGGGGTTTATGGTATATATTCCCTCCATATCAAGTGAACCATCAATGAACGGGACCGAGAACACAAAGTGCCTCCCCAGCCTTTTGTATCTCGTTGTTGGCCCCGCTAATCGGGCTGCTAATTAACCCATTTAATTGGTTAAACAAATATTTCGGCCAAGGAAATTTATGGAGCCCATATAGACAAGACCAGATGTTTTGTGCCCAATAAGTTGGATTCCTCTTTTCTCTCTCTCTTTCCATCAATGGGGATTTCGATATATAGGTGTTTAAATTGCGATTACTTCCTGGTAATGCCAACTTTTGCCTGCTAAATGTTGAGCTATTTTAAAAAATTTTTTTTTTTAACTATTTTTTTAAAGCCACTTTTAAGCTATTATTTAGCTGTTTTATCTAGACAATAACACGGATTCTGGGCAACATTCATAAGGCTCCTGTCAAGTGTCAAGAAAAAGACTTCTTTAAGAAGCTTTCTCAATCTTTAAAGTCTTTAAAATAATTATACACATTTTTCTTTCAATAAAACATATTATTTGAACATTAATTTGTGTTGTTTTATTTGTTTTCTTAAGAATAAATAAATATATAACATGTAAGGATATAACAATAGTTCTGGTTTAACTTAATTCAAATTAGATAACATATCGATAATATGCCCTCGCCAATCGCTCGATCTTCCAGCTTTCCGCCTTCCCATTCCAACGACACTCGCCATCTTCCTCTTACTCACAATCGACTTTGTCGTAGCCACAAAAGGAGTGACAAGGACGACGGCAGAGACAACGCGCACTGGAATCGGAACGCCAATGGGAGCGGCAGAAGCTCCTGTCCGCCAGGTGATCTCGCCCCCGGTGCTGAGCGTGGAGTCGGTGGTCCTGGTGCCCGACGAGAACGACAAGTGCCCACAGGGCTACTTCCATTGCAACAGTTCGGCGCAGTGTGTGCCGCAGCGCGCCAACTGCGATGGCAGCGTCGACTGCGACGACAAGTCCGACGAGCTTAATTGCGACAACGAGGTGGACGCCAAGTACTGGGATCATCTCTTCCGGAAGAATATCTTTGGCGCTGGCGATGACAAGAAGTTGGGCGAGTGCCGTAAGTTCAAAACATTAGTAAATAAAAATATAAGCCAAAAAGTACATATGTGGCAACTTACCGCTTGCGTTGCACTATAATTCACAAAGGGTTCTAGCTGTCAGCAAGTGGTAAGCACGCTGAATACTAATGATGGGCACCTCCTCCTTTTTCCTCTTCCTCTCTCCTTTTCCTCTCTCTTTCTCACTTTTCTTCCTCTCTCCTCTTCCTCTTACTCTCTCCTCTTCTTTTCTCTTCTTACTCTCTCCTCTTCCTCTCTACTCTTCCTCTATATTTTTACTCTCCTATGTTCCTCTTCCTCTTCCCTTTTCCTCTTTCTTTCTCCTCTTCAAGGAAAGTTCTCTCTGCCTACCGCTTGCTTTGCACTATAATTCACAACGGGTTATAGCTGTCAGCAAGTGGTAAGCACGCTGAATACTAATGAGGGGCACATCTTTTTTTTTCCTCTTTTCTTATATTTATTATAACTTTCTTTTTTAGTGTGGCAAAACGAAAACTTCAGTTGTCCTTGTCGCGGCGACCAGATTCTTTGCCGGTTCCAGCAGCTTACAGAGTTGCCAGCACGACTTCCACAGGACGATCTGGGAACGCTGTAAGTACAGTTGTGCCTGACCTAAGACAAATTTGATGTTGTGTTATTTAATTTCTAGCTTTGGGAGTTTATTTATCATTTAATTATTTAAGATTTAATTGTTTAAAAAAAAATATTAATAATTTAAAGGTAATTGTTTTTCGTTTCTGCTTTTAATTCATTATTTTATTATTAATTCTACAGCGATCTAACGGGCAGCAACTTCGAAAGCATAAATGAGACCTTCTTCGATGGACTGCCAAACGTGAAAAGCTTGTAAGTCTTAAGCTGACATGCAAAATGACCTTCTTTCCTTAGGCTTAAGTTATTCGTAGGAAGCCCCTTAAAATGGCATATACTAAGTAATGGTTTCCGGGAGAAAAACGAGTAAGGGATGTGTAATATCGCCGGCCATTCCATCCTTCTGGCTCTTAATTAAAACTGAAATACAAGCAGGATGGCTCTGACTGCGTCGGCGTTGCAATTGAATGCAAAGGGGGATGTGCTGGAGATGTTCAAATTTTTAAGGGCTCCTCAGTCCGGACCACAGCCAGGACATCCTGTCCGGACGCCGGAGCCGAACAGACCGCAGTGAATATTAGCGCCATGCTGTGTCCTTAATGGTGCCTTTAAGTAGTCGTCGACGACGACGTCGTTGTGTCAGTATCACTGGTGACCATCACATGCGGGCGTACATACAAATTACATACAAGCTGGACAGGCAGGAAGGATAAGCCGGCGGGACAGCAGGACATTCCGTCCCGGAACTGGGCTTAACATATGCAGCATCCCCAGCATCGTGTTGCAGTTTATGTGTCACTGTGCCAAAGGACATTCTGGCCGTGCTTAATACAGACATTCGGGCTACATGGACGAGGAGTCGAAGCAGGGTCCTTGTTGTTTCAAGCTCACGCACGAACTAGGTATAAATTTAATGGAATGATAGTGGCTTGTACACAGGGAGAAATACTTAAAAACAACGTATTTGAAAGAGCGTTACCTTATCTTAAAAACAACGTATTTAAAATAGAGTTACCTTATCTTGAAAACAACGTATTTGAAACAGAGTTACCTTATCTTAAAAACAACGTATTTAAAACAGAGTTACCTTATCTTAAATTAGAAACTCATAATTTTGTTTTTAAAACTATCTTATAATTTCTTATGAAGCCTGTATAAATTTTATACGAAGTTCAATGAGTTAACCCTTTTTCTTTTGGTGTTCTGAGTAGTTTCAAAAACTTTCTTAGCCACCATTAAAGTCGTAACCAATTCTGGCTTCAAATTTAAGTCGAAAGTTTACCCCAAAGCGGAGTTTAGTTTCCTACAATTCCTCAAGTTACCCATCCTCCAAGATGCAGAAAGAAAGAGTCCTCCTTATTCTTGTGGCTCCATTCCACGTACTATCTCCCAAGGATATTCTCAACAAGTCGTTGAATTACACACATTTATCTTTCCACGATTTCGTGGGCCAGATTTCGCGACAATGAATTTTTAACGACAGAGCAGGGCCTGCAGGCAGGAATTCGTGTTTTTCTTTATTTATTTTTTGCTGTTTTATTGCCTTTCTGGGAAATTCGAAATTCCCTATAAATAGCCTGACATTTCCACAGGATGTGGGGAGCACAGGTTTATCCGGCTTTCTTGGCCATAAATACTAGATGCAAAATAAAAATAAATTTATTGCGCCATTAGGTGTCGCCAAATGGTAGACAAATTCGGTTTTTTTTTAGCCATAATGTTTGCGGTTTACTAATGGCGGGCAGTTAGCTTTATTAATTGAGTTTAGTAAATGAAATAAAGAATAAAATAGAGATTGTAGGGAATACATTTATAGGTTAATTAATATAAAATTAAATGTATATTCTTTTAAATTTTCTACTTCAAGTTTGAGTATAAAAATATTAAGAAAAGTTACTGAAACAATTTAAAATATTTATTTAAATTAAATTCCATAAATTTAAATCTGTAAAAAATTTCTTTGTGAATTAATTTTATAAAAAAGTTTCCCTCTGAGCTCACGTACTAATGAAGACGCGATGCAACTCATAACTTGTTGTTGGCCCCGTATTTGCTTAGACAAATGAGGCCAAACTTTCTTTCGCTTTGGGCCAAAACAATGAGATGGCGAAAACAAAGCATTATGGCATTAATATGGGACATATCTCCAGCCAGGGGCCTTCCGAAAAGTTTGTGCAACTTTGTCCTCTCCCCCATTGTGTGAAGTTTACAATTGAATTTCTCGCATTTATTTATTTAATTCACTCTCAAATTCTCTTCAGAGTGCTCAAGTTCTGCGGAATCCGTGAGATTGCCTCGCACGCCTTCGATCGCCTGGCGGACAACCCCCTGAGGACCCTGTGAGTATCCTGTGTTGCCTGCCCCCTGTCCCCGTTCCCCAACAATAACTCATAATTAAGTCTCATTATTTATGTGCACTTAACAGTTTTCGACCCGCTTTTCACGCCTCTCGCGCCTCGCTGCAGTTGATTCCTTAATAACGCTTTTTTTCTCCTTTTTTTTAATGTCCTTCCAGTTATATGGACGATAATAAATTACCGCATCTGCCGGAGCACTTCTTTCCCGAAGGCAATCAATTGAGGATTCTGTAAGTGTCGCGCTCTCTCACTATATACTATATATATACCACTTCCGGTCTCTGTTAAGCGCCATGTTTTTTACGATCGACTTCCGGCGCGGATAAGCTCTTAACGGTGCGGATAAAGAATATATTTTGGCAGGGAGAACTATTTTTGATTGGTTTATATTTTTTAATTCATTTAAATAATTGGAATTAGCACAGAAAGCCTTGAAGAACTTAAAATTCATTCGATTTCCTTTTAAAAAAATCCTTGCATACTTTTAGATGCTTTTAAAAACGATTTCAATATACTTTTCTCTTTTGTTCCTTGTTATTTATTGATTTAAAAATGTATTTAGATTATTATAATTTATGAAAACTTCTATATATTTTTCATGAAACACACTGTATTTCCGCTCCACTTATTTATCCCTGCCTTATTGCCTTATTTATTTTAGCCAATTGTTTTGCCCGCAATTTATGCTAATAAAAAGTGCCATAAATGGCAAAACGATTGCCGATTTGCGCACTCGAATGCTAATTAGGCATAAATCAAATTAAACAGAGTTTTAGCCCCAAACATTGTGGTCCTAAATTAAGGCACAACTGTACCGCAGAGAGCATTGCATAATTTCGGTAGCTGAGTTTATGCTGCGATTAAAATAGAGAGAGAGCCCAGGTCAGGTCCAGTATCCTGCCCGAGGCGGTGGTAAAAATGACAAAAATCCAGTAATTGCCAATAAGCCGTAGTGGCAGGATCTCGTATATGAGATTTGGCCAACACACACACACTTAAACACACACGAAACTGATGCTAATCGCAATCATTGCTGTCAGCCTTTGTGGGCCATAAACTTAACCCATTGTTGCCGGATGAGAGAGAACCTTTTGCCCAATCGACTGGCATTTTTGTGCCGCTCTTCCACATTTTTTTTTTATTTTTATTTATTTTTTCGGGCCTTTGGACCATGAAAATATCAGCACCAGACGGTAAAAAAGTTTTTGCAGCTTGTTTTGTGCATTGAGTCGCACGGGGCCACGCCCCCTTCCTGCTAGAGTCACACACCGCCCCCGCAAAGTAAACCAAAAACAACAAAAACAAACGCCAGCTGGCTAGAGACCGAAAAACAAGGTTAAGAGTTCCATCACGGGAAGTGGAGTGCCCTTTTGTTGGGGGGGATTACGAACTATTGAAAAATACCCTGTACTTCGAAAATTATAAATTTAAATTTAAAATAAACAGTGAACTAATGGGGAATCATTTACTATAAATTGTTCTGTAAATTATATTTATATTTTACTTAGAGCCCTTCTCTGCGCATCTCATACTTCTTATCTAGAGCCTTCTCTGCGCTGCTCATACTCTTTACTTAGAGCCCTTCTCCGCGCTTCTCAAACTTCTTGCTAGAGCCCTTCTCTGCGCTTCTCATAGTTCTTACTGAAAGCCCTTCTCTGCGCTTCTCATACTTCTTACTGAGAGCCCTTCTCTGCGCTTCTCATACTTCTTACCTAGAGCCATTCTCTGCGCTTCTCATACTTCTTGCTGAGAGCCCTTCTCTGCGCTTCTCATACCTCTTACCTAGAGCCCTTCTCTGCGCTTCTCATACTATGTACCTAAAGCCCTTCTCTTTGCTTCTCAAAATAGTTTATTAAATTATTTATTTATTTAAAATCTATGAATAAGCTAGAATTTTCTTGGTAAGAACCTCAACTATGTCTATAGTCCCCAAAGTACTTGAGCATTCATCATACCCCGTCCGGCGGGGTCCTTGCAAAATAGACAAAACTGCCGACACACAAAAACACATAAACAACTCAGTTACACTTTTTGTGGCGTCGCAAGGGAGGATGCTCCGGAGTCCGTTGTCCGTGGTCCGTAGTCCGGATTCGGAGGCACAGCTGCACTTGGCGTTGGAATGAAAACTTTGGACAATTGGGGGGACAGAAGCTGAGCTACTGGGCACTGAGGTACTGGCAGTCGTCCTGGGTCCCGGGTCGTGTGTTACTGGCGCTTAATGGCTAATTAAAATCGAGATATATGCGCCCACGACTTCGCTCTCTCGCTGGCCAGGATGCAATCGGAGGCGGTGGTGGTGGCTTTTGTTGCCAACTTTCCGGCTTTCTGGCTGCATTAAAATTAGATTTTCTATCTGTTTTCCGTAGAATTTTGGCACGCAACCGCCTGCACAGCCTGAATCGGAGCGATTTCCAGAATCTACAGCATCTGGAGGAGCTGTGAGTGTCACATAGAATATATTTACTTACTTATTTTTCAAGAAAATGTCCTGGAAAATAAACGAAACATTTCTGTTTAAAGGGACCTTAGGGGAAATCGCATTGGCAGCTTCGAAGCGGCGGTGTTTGCGGAACTAACCAGCTTGGAGTTTCTGTAAGTAATGATTTTTTATCTATTTTATTTATTTAAATATATTTTTTATTCCAAAAGATATCTCAACGAGAATCAGGTAAAGCGACTGAACGCCGAAATGTTTCCCAGGACTATGGTCAGCCTGCACACGTTGTCCTTGGATCGCAATCAAATCGATGACATTGCCGCCAACACTTTTCACTTTCCACGCCTGCGACACTTGTGAGTAGAAATGAGTGGGGGGAAATTGAGGGATTAAGTGGGAAATGAAAGGGCATAAAAGGGAAAAACGTGGCGAAAATCGGTTGAAAAAAAACTGAAGAATAGACACGCCTATACGTAAATATATCTCAATTTGTTTTTTCTGATTGCAGATATCTGGCCGGCAACCGACTCACTCACATACGCGACGAAACCTTCTGTAATCTCAGCAATCTCCAGGGCTTGTAAGTTTATTTGAGCTTTAAGAATATTCCTGACAAAAAATACCCTTTAAAAATAGGAAAACCTTAAAAATCGAATCTATAAAATTAGGAGAAAAATACTCTTTAAAAATAAGTAAACCTTGAAAATCAAATCTATAAAATTTGGAGGAAAATCAAGAAAAGAAAAGAGACTTTATGGAACTCATGAACTTAGCTCGCATTTATCCAAGAAAGGGGCTTCTCTGAAATTAAATTAAGGCAGGCAATTCTCTTAAATTATGATGTGTTTTTATTTATATTTATTCTTTAACAAATCCCTTCAAAAGTGATTAATAATCCTTATTAATATAACATTTTAGAGGAGGTCTGTTAGTAGGAAGTTCTACTTAATTTTTAAGGACGAAAACCTTACCATTTTTTGGTAATTCTCAAAGTTAAGTCTCTTAGTTTGTTATTTATTTATTTAAATATCAGTTTCAGGCAGCTTATTTATTAAAAATATTCAAGTTTTCTTTAATGCAACTTTTTCTTATATAAATAAGCATTTTTCAGAAGTCCTTAGCCAACTTGAAACCCTTTAAATAATAGCTTTAAGTTTAAGAAAACTAATACACCCCAGTTAGTCATAAGGACAGGGGGCCAAGCGAGAACAAACAAGTGTCACTCCTGTGACCTCTGATGGATTTTTCCTACTGGCATGCCATCTTCCATCTTCCATGGACCTCGGACCTCAGACCTCGACACCCTGATCCTGAAACAGCAGCAGAAATCCTGTGGGGGGCTGGGACTGGGACTGGGCCAGCTAGCTTGTGGCAGAAAGTGTCATTTGGATTTATTGCCGTTTAAGTTTTCGCCTTCCGGCCGACCAAGGAATTTAATTTATCAATAATGTTATGGGAGGTCGGGCCAAAGGAATCCTCCACCCCAAAGGCCGAAAGCTGACAGTTTTTCATTTGCGAAAACTTATCCCTCTCAACTAGTGAGAAGGCATTCCACACAAAAAAAAGGAGGCTTCCTGTAATGCATATTGAGTGAGGAGCCGAAATCAAGGAAATCAATGGCGAAATATCTAAGCAAAAACGTGCCACGGCATCGGTGGCGCAACTTTAATGATGAAACAGCTCGGAGCTCGCTCGGAGCCCGCTCGAAGCCCGCTCTAAGCTCCAAATCGATGCCTGGACCTAAGCTCCTGCCCTGGCCAAGCGACCAATTCCAATCCCAAATGCAAATAAGCATAGGGGGCCATAAGCGAAAAAAGGCGAAACCAAGTCGTCCCCCATTTGCTTAGACTTGGCTTTTTTATGCCCCTTTAGGCCATAAACCCGCGCGCGCGCTTTCCGTGTTAACCATTTTCGTTTCTCTCACACCTCCTCCTGCTTCATCTCTCCTTCAGGCACTTGAACGAGAACCGCATCGAGGGATTCGGACTGGAGGCCTTCGCCTGCTTGGGCAACCTCACCTCGCTGCTGTTAACGGGCAATCGCTTCCAGACGCTCGATCCGCGGGTGCTCCAAAACCTGAGCAGCCTGGATTACATGTGAGTTCCATTTTATCAGTCAGTGCTGGCCAAAAATTAAATTCTCTTAAAATAAATCAAAGAAATCCACTTAAGAACGGGATTTTACAACTTTAAAGGTTTATTGTTTACAATTAATTTGAAATCTTTTTAAACTATACCTAAAACTAGGCAACAAATATTTTTTGAAGCTCTTATTATTTCCTAAAAGTTAAATATCAATTGTATTCTTTTTTGAGCAACAAATATTTGCCTTAAAAATTAAAACAATTAAAGTAAACTAGTATCCAAGTAAAGGTTGCCCTTAAAAATAGCTGTGGATGTTGGAAACCGCTTAAATTTATGTCAAAAAGTATGCTACAAAATATTAAACATAATATAGCATACTCTTAGACACATTTTAAAGGGATTTCAATGACTTTTCTTCAATTTCCATAGCTATTTTGGTGGCATCCCTGAAATTTATGCAAATTAAATAAATGTGTTATTTCCCGAAAACCATAATTTAACATAAAATATTGAGAATAAAATCTGTGTAAAAAAGGAAATAGATATCCTTGTCTCGAGGACAATTTCTTGGCAGCACTGCATCCTATTTGCACACTGTTATGGTTATAACCCTTCAAAACACAAATGTCCCTTGGCAGTTACTTCTCGTGGTTCCATCTGTGCAGCGCGGCCCTCCATGTGCGCGTCTGTGATCCGCATGGCGATGGCATCAGCAGCAAGCTGCATCTCCTGGACAACCAGATATTGAGAGGCAGGTGAGTTCCAAGACCCAAATATCGATTTAATAAAGTTAAGAGCCAAGTCAGAGAGAGAGACAGAGTCCAGAACTTGGTAGTGGTCGGAGTTAAGTTCGCCTTCATTAAGGCTGCAATTAAATCATTGTCATCATTATGGGCACTCGAAGTTTAACCGAGAGCTTTGCTTGCAATTAAGTGAAGGAGCATTGCATGGAAGGATTAAGGCAGCTGCAGGACCAAGGCAGGTCTAAGCATTATATATTCGAAAATTGCAGTCAAGTTTCCCTTAAGATTCCTTGGGCTTTCATTTTATTTAAACTGAATTTTGGAACGACCAACCATAAAGTGGACTTAATATAAGGCTGCAGCCTTTCTTCACGAGGAGTTGTACATCGCCTGACGCAAACGCTTGTCGATAACCAACAGACGCGCCTGGAGCTGGTGTTCCATGCTGCCCGGCACCACGCCCGCCTCCAGGTCTAGCTCCTCCTCGATCTGGGCCTCTGGAAGCTGCATCGCAGGTCCACCACGGCTGCCAGGATCCATTACAACAGCTGCTGTCCCGCCGCCACCGCTGTGGCGTCCACTGGTCAAGGGTTTAACATTCAATTCGATCAACATGGCTCCAGTTCTGGAGTTTCCTTTTTTTTAACTAAATTTAGTTACTTAATTTTCTTTCTGAATTTACTGAATAACAAGAACAGATTGATTCTGACTAAAAGCTGATACTCTCTGAGCAAGGCTTGCTTGTGTTTTGGGGAAATAATCCCATAAAGACCTTATAAACAATCTTAACAGCTTTTCAGGCTTTTAAAGTCTTATAATTAGCTTTTAACTTCTCCTACAAATCCCTTAAATAGACAACCTTGTCAGAGAGTCAAATCTGTGACTGATTGAGCTAGAACTCCATCATCCATCGCTTAATAATATGTTGATGCCAAATCCGCGACTGATAATTGACTGCCGGAGTCTTTTCAAGTGGCCTGTCTTTATTTTTGATATTTTAGCCAAGTTTTAGCTACTTGGCAAAGGCAAATACAAGGCTAACTGGTAACTAAGGAACCGGCAACCGGCAACCGGCAGTCACTTGTCATCAAGTCTGCTGAGTGATTATCTGGCTGCCTGCCACCGACTAGGATGTGTGTTCCTCTGTGTGCTGGCTGGAAAATGAAAATTACGTTCCTCGCAGCTCGCAGCGCTTGTTTGTTTGCATTTTCCACACATTTTCCCAACGCACACACACTCCAGCTCCATCTACATCTCCATCTCCTTTGGCAAGCAAAAAAAACATACGGACAAACAAGGAGCAGGCTACAAGGCCACGTAGCCTTCAAGGATGCCAACGGTGCCGTCGAGAATTTACTTGGCTGCTTAGAGTACATTATTTCATTATTCCAAGTTGACGTTTTCATAAAAATTAAATACTTTCCGCCGCTGAGGCTTTCCTTTCTTCCGTTTCCTCCTCTCTAGACCTTTTAAGATGGTCTTTTTATTTATTTGCCACCTGGGTTTCCCCTTCAATGGTTTCCTTTTAGAGAATTTTTTGCTTAAATTTACAACATTTTCGCCTGCAGCTGGCAAAGGAAGGTAGAGCTTAAATTGGTTTTTTTCCAGCAAGTTTACTTTGAGTTTAAATTATTTCCATTTCCCTGCTTAAACTCTACAAAGTGTGACGTCTAAGGAAGCCTTTTGCTGCATTTGCCCTTCAATTTGTTTATTTGCTTGGTCAAAGCATCCTTTGATTTCAGCAACAACCTGCATCAGCACCAGCAGGAGCAGCAGCATCAATCATCATCAGGCAATGAATGGGAAGCGGAACAGGCACTTGGCTTGGCACTGGCATAAATTAGGCATTACAGAGTGCCAGGGAGAGTGTCTATAATTGTCCTGAAATCAGCAGCTCCCTGCAAAGTGAATGCTGATGGCGGGTAGTTGGTGCCCAGGTCTCGTCCTCGTCCTCGTGCTTGTCGCAACTGCAATAATGAGACACCCGGGCAATTGGCAATTGCCACGGCCACAAACTCACACACAACACACACACAGCAAACACAACACACAATAGAGACACAACGTGGAAGTGGAAATGAAAGTGGTTGGGGCTCTCCGAGGGGGGTTGCGACTTAAATTTCCTTTAATTGCCCGAATTTATGGGTAACGGCATAGGGACAATTGTCCAGAGTCAAGGTCAAAAGGGCTCCGTTTTATTCTCTGTTTTTACCTAGGAAGCTCAGGGAGTTAAAAGGGGATATAAAACCAGCTTGAGCTCCAGGGAGAAATATATTTTATTGTATTTTCCATATAATTTTATAAATTACTTAATAAAATAGCTTTAAGTTAGGTTAAGTCATTGTTTTTCTACATTTTTATTTAATATTTAATTTAGCCCTTAAGAAATGTTATATTTTCTTCATTCCTAACTCAATGCCCGGGTATTCAATGGTCGATTAGCATACATTTATTGAAGAAATATCCCTAACACATTGATTTATATCAGTTTAATTTAACATTTTTTATTAACCTTAAAAGTATGATATATTTTCTCTAATCTTAACTCAATGCCCGGGTATTCAATAGTCGATTAGTATAAATTGCTTAAAAAACTATTCCTAAACCATAGATTTCCAACATTTTTACTTAATCTGAATTATTAACCTACAAAGTTTGCTATATTTTCTTTATTCTTAACTCAATTCCCGGGTATTCCATGGTCGATTCTCAGCCCTTTTTGTCTTCTTTGTCTCCCCTTTCTCGCGCAGCGTTTGGGTGATGGCCTCGATTGCCGTTGTGGGCAACCTTTTGGTGCTCCTCGGACGCTACTTCTACAAGTCCAGGAGCAACGTGGAGCACTCGCTGTACCTGCGCCACCTGGCCGCCAGCGATTTTCTCATGGGCATTTACCTGACGCTGATTGCCTGTGCGGACATTAACTTTCGGGGCGAGTACATCAAGTATGAGGAGGCCTGGCGCCACAGCGGTGTCTGCGCCTTTGCCGGTAAGTATTTCTCTTCCCTAGAATCCTGCTCCTGTTCCTGCTCCTGCTCCTGGTCATCCTCCCCTGTAATTATCTTTGCAACGACCCTTTGCGTTAATGTGAATATTGCGTATCCGACCCGTAGGCTTCCTGAGCACCTTCAGCTGCCAGTCGTCGACTCTGCTGCTCACCCTGGTCACCTGGGACCGTCTGATGTCTGTGACGCGACCCCTCAAGCCACGGGACACGGAAAAGTTTCGGTAAGTGTGAAGGCAGAAGTTAGAAGAAAGCCAACTTGGCGTAAAGGTCACGCCTCACAAAGGATAATATGCACTTGAATAGTTAATTGTTAATGAACCAAAATATTTGCAGAGGAAAATAGAAATTAAAGTTGAGGGTTGCAAGCAATAAAGTAAAGAGATTTAATTATAAATCTTATAAGATAAATTCATTATTATTTGAGCTTTAAAAATAAATACATCTAATAAAGTGCATTAAAAGTGGGCACTTTACCTTGAAAATTCTACGAAAAAGTTGTTTTTAAATTTAATTGAAGAGCATTTATTATATTTTAACTAAGCTCTCCCCATTGCTACGTGCTTTGCTAATTTCAACAACAACAAAAGGCTTCTCATTACTCCAAATCCAATTGTTTAAATTACATTTCCGGCACCCTTAGAAGCTGCAGGCATTGTTTGTTGATTTTCTAAGCACTCAAATTCCCAGAATAAGAATTAAATTGTATGTTTACCCAACGGACTTTGTTTAGTTTTACTTGTTTTCACCAGGATGGATTGCAGATTGAAATGCATTCATTGAAATGATTTCAAACTGTGTGAGAGTTTTATTATTGTTTAATTAAAGGCTATAAAGGGGCTAGGCTTTAGTTTATAATTAGAAAAATACAGGAAAATATACTTAAAGTTTTTTCAAGTGCCTTATCTTCTTCTGTGAAATTTTACAGCAAACGCAACCTTAAAAACCTTCAATATCCTTCATAAATCCTTTCCTTAGAATTGTCCTTCGCCTGCTGCTGTTGTGGGGCATCAGCTTTGGCCTGGCAGCGGCGCCTCTGCTGACGAATCCCTACTTTGGAAGCCACTTCTATGGCAACAATGGTGTCTGCTTATCGCTGCACATCCACGATCCCTATGCCAAGGTGGGTGGTCCTCCTCCTATATCCTGTAACCTCCATTATATAAATCACACACAGGGCTGGGAGTACTCGGCGCTGCTGTTCATCTTTGTCAACACGCTGTCCCTGGTCTTCATCCTGTTCTCCTACATAAGGATGTTGCAGGCAATACGAGATTCCGGCGGCGGCATGCGAAGCACGCACAGCGGTCGGGAAAATGTAGTGGCCACCAGGTGAGTTGGGAAAATCTTTTAATATTTATTAACTTACTCTTATAATCCCCTCCAGATTCGCCATTATTGTGACCACCGATTGCGCCTGCTGGCTGCCCATAATTGTGGTCAAAGTGGCCGCCCTTTCGGGTGAATATTTTTCCTAATGAAAATCCCATAAATATTCTAGATATTCCTTTTGCAGGCTGGGAGATCTCACCCGATCTGTATGCCTGGCTGGCTGTGCTGGTGCTGCCCGTGAACTCGGCCCTCAATCCCGTGCTCTACACCTTGACGACGGCTGCGTTCAAGCAGCAGCTGCGTCGCTACTGCCACACGCTGCCCAGCTGCTCCTTAATGAACAATGAGACGCGCTCCCAGACGCAGACCGCCTACGAGTCCGGACTGAGCATCAGTCTGGCCCACTTGGGCGGTGGTGTAGGCGGTGGAGGATCTGGTAGGAAGCGACACTCCCACCGCCAGATGAGTTACCTGTAAGGGGGTAAGGCAGCACGAGATCGACAGACTTACTTAGACAGATGGATGGTGGAGTGCGTGAAGTGGGTGGCTGGACTTATCAGAGGCAGTTGCTCGCCTTGGAAACCAAATTTTCCATATTTCCTACATTATTTAATTCGTTTTTTATTCATTTTTACCTTTATTATTTAATATTTATCATGTTTCCCAAATCTAAACAACATTTTCAGGCATTTCACTTAAAGAAAAACAATTTTATGGCTTTCCATTTCACAAAAACCAAGCTGAGGGCCCACATTATCCTTTTCAAGAGGCTTAAACTTGTGTTTCCCTTTAAACATTCTCATTTCTTACTTTAATTATTATTTAGCAATGCTTTTTGCATCATTTTTAAGGCGAAAAATTGTATAGAATTGTCCAGAGAGGCTCCCCCGCGCCGAGAGACCCACAAGACAGCTGTGGGGCATTGTTACATGTGATCTAATAGTTAAATTTTATTGTAATTCTACATATAAATACATATTCAGATGTTAGTTTGAATCCGTGCTGTTGGTCTGTACATACATTCGATTTGTAATCGACGGCGGCGGCGGTAAATGCTTGGCATCCCTCTCGTCCCTCTCTGATTGGTCTGATCTAGGCATTGCCCTGCGGCTCGGTGGCTATATTCACGTCCGCCTGGATGTGATACGGTCCCTCGTTGACATAGGCCGTGAAGCGCACGGTTTCGGTGGGCGAAAACTCCGAGCTGACGGCCAGCATGTCCAGAATCTCCCACTTCAAGAACTTGACGTCCTTGTGCAGATCCTTTTGGCGCGACAGCAGAAACTCCACGGCGCCACCGGTGTTCTTGAGAGCCACAATACCCCAGCGGTATTTGCAGATGGTCTTCAGCAGGGCCAAGGCGGCCAATTGGAGGTCAGGGAATGGCGTGTTGATCAGGTCCATGATGTTGTTGGCCTGCAGCCCGCCAGCGAAGTTCTCATACCAGCCCTTGAGGATGTTGCTGAGGAATAAAAGGGAATTTAGAGGTGAGCATGTAAATAGAACTCAAGGAAGACTCACTCAAGCTCCTTGCTGGGCGGTGTCGCCGTCTCCATCGAATAAATCACATCCAGCGAGTTGAGCAGCCGCACTTTGATCGGCGCCGATAGCTTCTTGGTGTACGCGCCGTACTTGGTCAGCGTTCGCTCCATCGCCGGCTGGAAGTGGAGGTGCAGCAGCATTTTGCCCTGCGGCGTGCCCGCCAAGTTGGGCAGCGTGTCCAGGGCCGTGGGCAGGATTGCCTCGTCCTCCGACTGCAGCTGCTCGAACAGGCACACCAACATATGCGAATAGCCAACGATGATCTTCTGCGGCTGCACGGCGGCAATTTTGCCAAAGAACTTCATGATGCTCGGCACGAGCAGAGCGTCCAGGGGATTCTCCTCGAGCCGCTGCACCCGGTTGCTGATCACATCGAAGACACGCCGACGCTCCATGTAGGAGAGGCCATGATTCTGCTCGGCCAGCGGCACCAGGATCTCCATGACGCTGGCCTGCAGCAGAACATCGTCGTTGTCCAGCTCGCTGAGCGCCGCGTCCAGTATGAACTCGACGGAGCTGAGCGAGGAGGCGCTGGCCTTCGCCAGGGTCACGGCCAGTTCGTAGGCGCGACAGCGCACAATCTCGTTCTGCTGCAGCAGCTGCACCAGCTTGGCCTGGACGTCGGCATCGTTCAGCCGCTGGACGAGCACAATGGACAGGATATTGATGGCCACGGCGCTGCCCTCCGTTTCTGGTTGCTTCAGCTCGTCGAGGACGAGGAACAGGAGCTCGTTATTGGGCAGCTGACGCACCTGACCAGAGTATACCTGGCGGTGCAGCTCCCTGAGAAGCAGATTCAGCACCAGCGAGCGCACGGCCGGATTCGAGTGGGTGAGGCCGCGATTCAGCAGCCTCGGCAGCTGCTCGTCGCCGGTGTCCGGACCCAGGAGGTTCAGGCAGTGTCCCATCAGCTCTAGCGCCATATTTACACCATCCTTCGACGCATCCGCTCCTCCAGTTGCGATTTCAGCAGATTCGTACAATTCCGGAGCGCCGAGCACGCGTTGAACGATTTGCTTTGACGGCGCCGACTTGTTGATTGCCGTATTCATGCTGGTCAGCGCCTCCAGGCGCTGGGGCTTCGGTTCCAGCGCCTTTAGCTGGGCTAGCCACCAACTCTCGTCCATTACTTGCGTTTTTTTTTGTGAATTGTTTAAATGACAGCCAAACAGGGTAGTGTGACCGTTGTTCAGTGCGGCAAAAATATCTATTGCCACTAGAGGAGGGGAAAATTTAATGCCAATAAAGATTTATATTCTTTTTACGCTTATTTAATATAAGAAAATACAAAAAAACAATATTTGTTTTTAAGTGTTTCTTTAAAGAAAGTAAGTATGGAAAAGTTATTTAATTTCAACGATAACAAACTTCTCAGACGGTTGCTTGGAGGCTGCCACCTTGCCTCGAACTCCCTTAGATCTGGCGGGATTCCAAAGCTATAAAAAATAAGGACTACCAAGAGTCCGTAGAACGAGTTCTGCTTTTATTTTGCTAGAAATTTGTAAAAATAACTAAAAATGAACCCGATAAATCGTATACTTCCCCGCAAAACTCGAAGCCTTGCCAGACCGCCACAATCGCGCACTTGGTCCATCTCTAGGCGCGGATGCAACCCTGTTTTGACGCCATTTTACAGGCAAAATTTTGTGTGTGTGTTTTTCTTGTGACGCGTTGTTGTAACACCACAAAAAAAGTAAAGAAAAGAAAAAGAGTGGAGTGGAATTTTCGCTAGCAGCAGCGCAGCAAGATAGCAAGAAACAGCAGCAGCAGCAGCCAGTGAAGATGTCGCAACGCTTTGCACCTGGCCAAGCGCCGGTGCAGTCGCGCTACCAACCGCCGCCGCCGGCTCCCGGCATGCGTCCCTATCCGCCGCCAGGCGCCACTTTTCCGGTAAGTTTTTCCTGGGTTTTTTCCACTGATCTGTTGCTAAATGATGTGCTTTATCCTACTCTCGACAGCCTCGCGGCTTTCCCTTGCACCCGAACACAACGCAACCGGTGCCGGGCACAGCGCCGGCTGGCGTTCCCGGCGTACCTGGAGTTCTGCCCGGTGGTCCCGGGCCCGGTTCACTGCTGCAGCGCGCCGCCCAGCAGCCGGCCTTCCAGAGCGGACTGCGTGGCACCGGCGGCGGAGGTGGAGGCGGTGGCGGCGGCGGAAGTGGTGGCTCTGGCGGCGGCGGCAGCAAGCGGTCGAACGAGGCGCGGGGTCTGGGCAGCGGGCCGGGCGGCAAGGGTGAGTTTGTGGCCGCCAAGAAGAAGAAGAAGCTGGCGGACAAGATACTGCCGCAGAAGGTGCGCGATTTGGTGCCGGAATCGCAGGCGTACATGGACCTGCTGACCTTCGAGCGCAAGCTGGACGCGACGATCATGCGCAAGCGCCTGGACATCCAGGAGGCGCTCAAGCGACCCATGAAGCAGAAGCGCAAGCTGCGCATCTTCATCTCGAACACATTCTACCCGAGCAAGGAGCCCACCAACGACGGCGAGGAGGGCGCCGTGGCCTCGTGGGAGCTGCGCGTCGAGGGACGTCTGCTGGAGGACGGCAAGGGTGATCCCAATACGAAGATCAAGCGCAAGTTCTCGTCGTTCTTCAAGTCCCTGGTCATTGAGCTGGACAAGGAGCTGTATGGGCCGGACAACCATCTGGTGGAGTGGCATCGCACCCACACCACCCAGGAGACGGACGGTTTCCAGGTGAAGCGGCCGGGCGATCGCAACGTGCGCTGCACCATCCTCCTGCTGCTCGACTACCAGCCGCTGCAGTTCAAGCTGGACCCGCGCCTCGCCCGCCTCCTTGGCGTGCACACGCAGACCCGGCCCGTCATCATCTCCGCCTTGTGGCAGTACATCAAGACGCACAAGCTGCAGGATGCCCACGAGCGCGAGTACATCAACTGCGACAAGTATCTGGAGCAGATCTTCAGCTGTCAGCGCATGAAGTTCGCCGAGATACCGCAGCGCCTCAATCCCCTGCTCCATCCGCCAGATCCCATTGTGATCAATCACTTCATCGAAAGCGGAGCGGAGAACAAGCAGACCGCCTGCTACGACATCGATGTGGAGGTGGACGATACGCTCAAGAACCAGATGAACAGCTTCCTCATGAGCACAGCCAGCCAGCAGGAGATCCAGGGGCTGGACACCAAGATTCACGAGACGGTGGACACCATTAATCAGATGAAGACGAACCGTGAGTTCTTCCTCAGCTTCGCCAAGGATCCGCAGATGTTCATACACCGATGGATCATCAGTCAGACGAGGGATTTGAAGGTAAGTCTTGCTATTTCTTGGTAGTTTTCCATTTCAATTGCTTTTATTGCCTCCCCAGCTCATGACGGATGTGGTGGGCAATCCGGAGGAGGAGCGACGGGCCGAGTTCTACTACCAGCCCTGGACGCACGAGGCCGTTTCGCGCTACTTCTTCACCAAGGTCAACCAGAAGCGGGCGGAACTGGAGCAGGCGCTGGGCATACGCAATGGCTAAGTGCCGCAAAATGCTCGAAAGTCGACCCAAATCCAAGCAAATCCGTAATCCGTGCGCACGGCAAACTCTTTTTTCCTTCGCCAGTTTAGTTTAAGACTTAAAGATTATATATATATTCCCCCTTTTTTTTCTGCCACAAGCTGAACTTCACATCCCACACCCCTCGTGTCCTGTGTCCCTGTCCCTTGTCCCCCACAAACAATATTGGACCTAACATTAAGCTAATAAAATGGCATATAAATATAGAACATCTATATCTTTAAAAGACGTGCCCCTATTTCCAGGGAAACCAAGTTTAACTTCATTTTCTACACTTTATTTCTCAGTTTACATTTCAAGAGCTAAAAGTTAAGTGATCTTAGTGTGGTTTCTGTTGAACTTTGACTATTTTTGGCTGCAAAATACATTTGTTTTACGACATTGAACACGGAGCTTACATAAAAGTTGTCAGGATATACAGACAGATATAGGTTTTATCTAAAACTAAATCGTTTTACGCGTTTTTCCTTTAAAATTACATTTGAAAAATGTGTCTTCTATAGCAGAAGTTCGTTTATTGCTCTCTAAATTCGAAATTAATGTCTGTAATGTATTGTTTCCTTTTTCGGTTGGGATCTACTTGTGTTTATTGATGTTTTTGTGTTGTTAATTTTGTGTAATTCGGTTAGAAAAGTGCTCAATCAAAGGTAGTCTTTGTTTTGAATATATAGTTATACATATTGAGCTTTTCTCGGTGATATATCTTTGTTTTTAATGCATTTTGGTGCGCCCTATCTAAGATAGCATATAAATTATATTGCTCTGCCTTTATTGTTCTATAAATTACATTATACAGTCGTGTGATCGTAGTGCATCCTTTAGTGCTCTTAAAATTGTGTGTAAATGCCTGTTTATATGCTGTTAACCTTTTCATCTTCTTCCTTATCGGTTTTAATATATATTTCTCTCTACACGATATAATTTACGACATAAAACATATAGATTGGGGTTTATATTAAAATCCTAGGACCTAATCTATGATTCTTTCTCTTTTTCCTCATTATAAAAATCAAATTGATTGGGAAAAACACTCGATTTCCTGTATGTTCATATAAAAAGTCAGGGTTTCTCAGCAGCTTCCTAATTATTATTGTTTCCGGATGAACCTTTTGGCTTCTGTTAACTTTGCGGAGGAATATCATGTGAGATATAAGTGCTTTACGCTTTGATTCTTAAGATACTTTTTTTTTATAAAATATTGTTTGCATCCTCGGTTGATTTTCTTGTTTTAGGATCACTGTTTGGCTGCATTTTCCTGGGACTTTTTCTGCTCTTCAAACGCGGAGATCATACGGTTAAGCGTACATACAACATTTATTTCAAGACGACGACACGAATGTGGAATGACTATGCGCTAGGAGCTATAGACGGAATGGAATGTGTGCAATCTTATGCCTCTTTTCTAGGGATTTAGTTCCGCTTCTTGCGACCGGCCGCCGTCTCCTGAGTCTCGCCCATGTGTGTGCCCGTGTCCAGGCGGCTCTTGTCCACCGGATAGAGCCAGCGCTGATACAGGTAGATGATGAAAACGATGTCGTCGCGCAGGCAGGCCACCCGATGAGCCGTCGGCATGGTGATGATGAAGGCAAAGAAGTCATCGATGAAGGTATTGAAGGCCTTGTACATGAAGGCACGCCACGGCAAGGCGGCCACCGACTTAAGCTTGTAGTTGACAAACAGTTGCGGCAGCATGAACAGGAACCCGAAGGCATAGACGCCGTTGACCAGCGAGTTGACCGTCCAGGAGTACCACGAGCGATGCGGCTGATAGATCAGCGAGTAAACGGCGCCGCCCAGACACAGGGGATAGAGCAGATAGCTGAGATATCGCATGCCCTCGCGATCGAACTGATCCGTTTGCTCCTCGGCCAGCTGGCCCGGTTCTCGGTTCTCCTTGCCATTACGCCGATCCACCTGGTCGAGCTTGCGTCCAATGAAGCCGCTGAAGCTGAAACGCATGATCTTCTTGCACTTCCACAGCTCGATGAGGGTGCCCAGGCCGACGGGCACCAGCACCAGATACGACGTGTTCTCGTCCATGAGATACAGGAAGATGACGATCTGGGAGAAGGCCCGCCACATGGTGGTGCGGCTGGAGAGGCCCTCGTAGGAGCGTTTCTTGCGCCAGAAGGCCACGTCGTTCTTGAAGCTCAGGAAATCGAAGAGCATCTAAGGGGAGTAGCGAGAAGGACAGCAATTATAGGTAATTATGATAAAATTTTAAATTGAAAATAAGTTGTAAAGGGTATTTCCCTTATCAATCAAAGGTCTAAGGATAATAGAACAAGGATTCACTCACATGAATGCTGGACACGAAGATGGTGCCGCACAACAGGTAGACATTGGTGTCCGAGAACACACCCTTGACCTCGTCAATGTCCTTGGGGGCAAAGCCAATGGTGAGCAGTGCCTGCGTGGCGTGCTCCATCAGCAGCATCAGCCGGAGCTTGCCCACGCCGATGGGCTTGTAGTGGAAGCTGAAGGTGAATTCGGTGGTGTTGCGGGTGACGGGCACCAGGTCCTTGAGCCTGGTGTTGAACGTGTCCGTCTGCAGGATCGGCAGGATCTGTTGCATCCGATTGACGCGTATGAGCGGCGCCAGTTCCGGTGGAACATCCGCTTGCGAGACGGAAAAGAGATCGGTGAGCAGGGTGACGTACACATTTGAACGGATGTGAGTGCTGGGCCGTCCGGTGGCCACAACGGACCCCTTCTTGGCCTTATCCTTCTCAGCAGAAGCAGAAGCAGGGGCCGCCGCCTTTGGCTTCTCGGTGGGTGATGATGATGACGAGTCGCCCAAGAGATTAAAGGCCTCCGCCCTCGGCACCATGTAGTCCGTCAAGCTGAGCGTGTGCACCACGGTGGGACCATCGCGTCGCAGGCTGCGCCACTCCAGCGGCTCGCCCTCCAAAGCCAACACCACATGAAAGTACAGGGAGCCATTGCGCCGCGTCTTCAGCGGGATCTCTACCTCAAAGTCATGGGCAAAGTTCTCGTAGTAATCGAACCGCTGCGCCTTGTACAGATCCCGCACCTCCGAGGCGATGGGATTGCGGCTAAGTGAGGAGAACAGGGCCAGCTGTAGGCGCGGCCGCTCCGCCAGGAAGGAGGTGTAGCAGGGCAGGCCGCTGCACTGCAGGGTCGTGAAGAGCTGCGACATCTGGTAGATGGAGTGCAGGATGTAGGCCAGGAATGCCACGCCCAGCAGCGTCGAGATTGAGGGCAGCGCCATCTCCTCTGCTCTGTCTGCTGTCTTGGTTACGCCTTCCCGCTGCTGCTGCTGCTCGGCTGTCTGGTGTCTTGGCAACGGAGCGACTGACTGGCCACTGCCTTGCTGGGCTGGGTGGATGGGTGTCACTGGGAGGTGGCGGCGGGTGTCGCAATGCAGCCGGATATATGTGTCCGAAAATCAGTTAGTGAATGGGAGATGCTGGTTGACAAGTGTGCCGGTGTGACCGTCTAGCGGGTAGCCGGTAAGCAGTATCTACCAAAGTCTGGCAGCATTGGTTTACAGTGCTAGTCTGGCAACACCATTCAACCAAAGGTATGCAATGCCAAAAAGTATGTTAGTAATTTCTACTTTTCGTCAAGAGAGATCCCAAAAGAACTAAATAAAAGCTTTTTCCTGATTTTTTAAAAAATATTTTAATGGTAACTAGTTAAGATTTTGATGGCGAATCGGAAAATATACGGCTTTTGGCTATCAATCCCTTTTTGGCCATAATATGCTCTCAAGAAGACCCCAAAATTGCCACATTTTTCGATCAACATTTATTTTTTCTGATTTTTTCCAATATTTTGATTTTAAATAATTAATATGTTAATACCGTTCTCTTGTATTTGGTAGCAGTTTTTATTTAAAAGTTTTATGTATAACAATATATATAGCATATAGTATATACAACATGATTTTTTCATAAAATTAGGTACTAGAGTTTCATATATAATTATAGCTATTAAGTACTATGTATAACTCTTGCTCTTCCTCGGCACGCGCGTGTTTTCCAAACCTTTGGAATAAATTAAAGGACTAAAATGTACACATTATGAAACAAAAAACGATGATCCAAAACTATTATCGTGTCGAGTGTGTTCGCCTCGTGCTTGGAGAGCGTGGAGTGGAGTGGAGAGTGAAAAAGGATATAGAGGACGACAGGCGTGATGCGCAGATGAGTCGATGCTATAAATATGTGGACAAGAAATAGATAACATGACAAAATGGGGGTATAAATAATCGGAAATGGGCGGAGCTGGGGCGTGCGACTTAGGCGAGGCGTTTCTTTCGACTTGGCGACAAGATCTTCAGCATTGTGACGACGGGCGCCTCGAAGGACATTGACACGACGAAGGACAGGAAGTAGGAGGCCACCGTCAGGCCGAAGAACATGACAACCTGCACAAGATAACAAATATTTATTTTATTTTATTATTTAATCCTTAAAACTCACCATCAGATCCCCGCCCAGATGGAGCGGCGCGTCCGAGTTGAGCGCCATGGAACGAATGACGATGGGATGGACCAGGTAGGCGCAGTAGGTGACGCGGGAGAAGGGATAGAGGCAGGGCGCCGAGAGCAGCGAGTTAATATAGCCGCCATAGCCCGTGGAGCAGGCGATGGTGATCCAGGCCAGTGACAGGGCCCAGGCCGAGTGGCTTAGCGAGCTGTAGGCGGCGGCCGTGAACTGCGATAAATCAGCCCTATACAAGCCAAAGACGAGCACGAAGAGATTGAGCATGGCCAGGAACCAGGCGGTGGCCACCGTCAGCTTGGGCAGACGGATCTTGCAGTTCGTGCGGAACAGGATCCAGCCCACGGCCATGCCGATCAGGTAGGGCCCCAGGCGGGTCCAGGGCTTGTCGTAGATCTTGTCGAACAGCGCCAGCGGATCGTCCGTGTTGGGTCGATGGTTGTTGGTGAACGCAATCACGGCGGTGGTGATCCACGACAGCACCAGGAAGACCAGCGTGGTGATGGCCGACAGCTTGAAGTGGCGCACGCCCACGATCAGGATAATGGCGCCGATCATATAGAACTGAGTGTCATTGGCCAGGTACCAGCTCCAGAGCATGCACTGGGATAGGAGAAGAATTTATTAATCCCGAAAAGAGAACCCACTGCGTATGAGTGATATTACTTATACGCCCTGTGGCCCACTCACCATCTCATCCACGGGGAACAGCGTGTTAATGTAGAGGATGTTGCGCCACCAATAGTCCGGGCAGGTGATGTGGTCCATGGTCGGCGGATCGAAGATCGAGTAGGTGGCCAGGTACTTCATGGTCACCTGCACCACGCCCAGCACAAACAGATAGGGAGCCGTGAGACGCATGAACCTGTAGGCCACCAGGCCGAGGAAGTGAGCCGTGCCGGCGGTGAACTCGTTGGTGCCCTTGCTCAGCTTGTTCAGCTTCCCCTTGGCATTCGTCCGGAAGTAGATGTACGAGATGAGGAAGCCGCTGATGAAGAAGAACGTGTCCACGCTGAACGGCCCGTTGGTGATGGCCTGGAAGAAGAAGTTCTGCTCCACCTCCTTGCGCATCTCCATGTTGTCCGAGTACTTGAACACCACGATGCACGTGTGCCCCAGGATCACCCATGCCATGCTAAACGCCCTTAGTCCATGGATGCAGGGTATGGTATCCGCACCCACATTCCTGTCGCAGATCGCATTGAAGTTCGTGATGGCCGAGAAGGAGAGCAGGAGCTCCGAATAGATGCTCAGCTTCTCCGGCTCGTGCAGGTGTCCCTCCAGGTGCTCGTCCGAGGTGCTCGTATCGTTCCCCACGCCACGATGATGATGCTCGTGGTGGTGTTCATGCTCTGGATCGTCCACATGATGGCCGTTGCCGCTGTCATTGTCATTGGGCGGCAGATTGAGCACCAGCTGGTCCAGTTGCTTCAGGGAGTTACTCGATTCCGAGTGGGTGTGACTGTGGCTGTGGGTGTGGGAGTGTTCGTGGGTGCGTGTCGACTGCTTGAGAGGATCATCGTGGGCGGTCATCGTGTCGCTGTAGTCGGAGGAGGCACAGCCAATGCCCGAGCTCGTTTCGCTGTTGTTCATCATCTCCTTGTCCTGGCGACGCAGGGCCTCCTTGAGCTTGCCGCGCAGATAAATCTCGTACAGGGTGCCGAGGCAAATTAAAGCCATAACGATGCAGGAGACAACACTGGGAAGGGAGGTGAGAAATTGTAGTTTTTAATTTATAAAATTCTAAATTATAAATCTTAATTAATATTTCAAGACTTAGAGTTGATATTTAGGTATCAGATTTCCCTTTTTTTAAGTGATTTTGAGATTTTAAAGCTTATTTTAAACATTAAACCAAACTTGGAATTGCTTCATTTATTATCAAAAATTTCTAAATACTTTTATAGAGTTTGAACCTTACTTTTACTGCCTTTTGCTCACTTCCTTATATATCTAATAAAAATATCTCAGCATTACTCAAATCTCTAACTTTCTTCACTTCATTAAAATATCATAAAAATTTGCTCTCTGTGTAAAATCCCTCAGATATATAGGGAAATATATAATCAGATTGAACGCTAATCAACGCGGTCAACAAATGGAGTTTCGCTTTTTATTATAATTCGATTTCACACTGAGACGCCGCTCAACAACCACGCTAATGGCCAAAGCCAACTGGGCAAAAAGCTCCTCTCCCTACTTGCCTGGCCACCTATATTTGGGCACTTGGTTAGCACGAGAGATTCCTACTTACATCAGCAGGCAGAAGGTCTTGTCCGCCCAAATGTTGAACTCCTTGTCGGTGGGCACGCGTATGTCCAGGACGCGCAGATCCCTTGAAGGCAGATCCACATGCGCCCGGGCACTCATCTCGCCAATGTCCGCTATGGAGCAGCTGGAGGGCAGGCACATGCCCACATAGATGGTGCGCAGCTGGGGGTAAGAATTTTAATTATTTTTATTAATTTCTTAGATAAAAATCCCTCCAAGAAACCCTCAATTGAATCTCCTTAAATATACTCACCACTTGGGTGGGCAGCGTCTCGTTCAGCTGCATCTTGATCACATAGAATCCCGGGACAAAGGGCGGCGGTGCATTGTAGACACTGCTGTAGCCTTGCGTGTGAGCGGCGGCGAAGGGTAGCCCACTTGGAGCGGTGGAGGAGGAGTCGTTGTCCTTGCCGGGAGCAGGGGTCAGGCCATCGTCGATGGCATCGCAAAGGGCCAATGAACCCATCCAGTAGTTGTTGCCGTAAAAGAAACCGGATGTGTAGTGACCGGAAGCGTCGTCCACTGCGGAAAAGTAAAGGTAAAGGAGAAGGGCATCGTCATCAGTAACATTCGAAAATGTAAAGTGTGAACGAGGCATAAGCAATGCAGGTGCGAACAAAGCATATGCAATGTCATATGGGAAATATATAAACTGGACATTATGCAATTTTGCAGGTAAAGCTCAGGTTAATATGGGATTTTTATGAATCATAATAGCGAAAGGCGACCCAAGAAATGCCCTGTGAAGATATGATTAATTTTAAAAGAAAATAACATTTAAATGTAATATTTTCCCTTAAAAACTATAAGATACTTTTATTTCATTTATTATTACCTACTTATTAAAGGAGTTTGGTTTGGTTATTAAGGATTTTAACTTAGCTTATTTAAAATTATTTTAAAT
The DNA here is from genome assembly GCA_008042615.1 of Drosophila auraria. Taxonomy (NCBI): domain Eukaryota; kingdom Metazoa; phylum Arthropoda; class Insecta; order Diptera; family Drosophilidae; genus Drosophila; species Drosophila auraria. The sequence goes on along the minus strand of VNJW01004830.1, from coordinate 97,237 downwards.
GCAAAGGAAACTTGGATTTATTTTGGTAAATTCCTTTAGCCGTTTTTATGGCCACAAAATCTCAAGAACTTAGGGCTCACAATTCAAGATACTTCCCCCGCCTATATCTTGCCCACTAAAAAGTATATTTTTCACTTCAATCACAATGAAAATCTCTTTAATAACCCAAATTTTTCCTGTCAACTGGAAACAGTGGCAGTGCCCGAAAATGCCCTCTGGCTCTGGTAACTCTTTTGTGATTTATTTGCACAAAGTTGAGGCTGTTATTTTTGCTATTTTCGCTTTTCGTTTTTCATGTAACCAGTTGCCACAGAGAGGGGACTGGAGAGTGGAGCCGAAACTGGGACTGGGACTGTGTGTCTGTCCAACCAACCAGTTTTTATAGCTTTTTGTTTTTGTTTTGTTTTTTGTTTTTTGGTAACCGAAGTCATGCAACAATCTTTTGTTGCGGGTTGCGTGGTGGTGACACGAGACAAGAGAAGGAAAAGGCTGGAAGCACTCTTACATGAGCATCCAACAGCCAACATCCAGCATCCACTTCCTCTACCCCGAAGCCTTGACCAAGCAGGAACTATCCGGCAATCTCTGGGGTTACATAAGACCCGGCCATGACCATGAGTGGAGCTGCCTGAGGCTGGAGTGGGTAACCAGAGAGTTGAAACGGAAATGTTTGCCAACATATTTGCATGAACTCGAATCAGAAGTGTTTGCCAATTAAATAGCAACGATAATTGATCGAGGAACATAATTAATTCACCAAAATAGAAGCCATGAGAAAACACGAAAAGAAGAAACCTAAAATACTCACAAGGAGAAGCAAGCGATATCGAAATTTATCGAAAATATCACTTGGCAATAATATTGAAAATTTAAATATATTAAATATTGCAATAACAAATTCAAGAAGTATGTAATATGGTTTTGAATTTAAAAAAGCAAACTTGCACCTCGATATTTAAATTTATTTCGATTATTGCTTGCAATATGACAGACGATTGCCTCGAAATATCGATAATATATCGGAAATATACAGAGTTTTCAGGATATCAAAGTAAATATCATATTTACACATTTTATACATCATATAAATTATTTTTATATGGTATAAAATAATGTAATTCTTTATATAAACTATTTTGTCCCGCCCTTCATCCATTCTCCCTTCCTCTCTGTAATGTTTAAACATGTTTTCAATTTAATTTAGCGATTGAGGTCACTTGACTTGCTTGTAGTTAAAATTTCATCACCAAAAACACCTCCGTCACATAACAAATGGGTCGCAAATGTACACACACGACCATAAGTATAGGAGATCATATGTACTTCTTCTTCTCGCTGCCGAATTCAATTGAACGTGTCATTCAAGCGTTTAACGCTTTTTTGGTAAATGGAAGCCGCTGCCGAAGCTGAAGTTGATGCCGATGCCGAACAAGATCAACAGATGGGCCAGGCCAGACCAGGCCAGGCCCGGACAATGAGCTTATCAAGGTGACAGCCGGACCAAGTTCACCCAATCCCCAGGCCAGGCCAGATGAACTTGGTAGCGGCTACCGATGAAAGCCGTAGCAGTCAAAGCAGATTTTATCATGTATTCTTGTCTTGGCGGAAGGTCGTTCGACATGTGATCAGGTAATATGGGTCGAAGTATATATAGAGAGGGGAAAGCGATTCAGTGAGTCAGGAAATCAATATCGAAAATAACAAGAGACAAGAGTCGAAAGCCCAAAAATTTTAATTCAGATTTTGTAATAAGAAAAAATCATTAAATACTTTGAATTCCCAAAAGGTTCTAGCTGTAAAATAGTGATAAGTTGGGTATTAATGTATACTGATAAAGGAAGAGAGTGTATATCTCTGCCTATAACAAGATCTTTGTGTTTTTGTGGTATTTGTTAGAAGAAGAATCTTTTCTTTAATTATTACCTAGAATTCTCAAAGGGTTCTACCTGTTAACTAGTGTTAAGTCCACTCATTAATGGATTCTGATAAAGAAAGAGGTTGGCTCTCTCGTCTATATCCTTGTCTTTGACAAGATCTTTGTGTGTTTGTGTTATTTTGTTGAAGAAGAATCTCTTTCTAATTTGTTATCTAAAATTCTCAAAGGGTTCTAGCTGCAAACTAGATATAAGTCCGATTTTTAATGGATAATAATAAAGAAAAAGGGTGTTTATCCTTGTCTTAGTCAAGATCTTTGTGTGTTTTTAATTTCCCTTTCAAGAAAATTCTGTATCTAATTTTTTTATAATTTAATTTAACAAATTATAATTAATAAGACATGATAAGTGACTTGAAACTTCATCAAGACATTGAATGGACATTGTTTCAAAGACCTCTCCCCCCAAAAAAGGTAACAAACTAAAGCTTATTGTTGACATTTTCACAGAAATCTCTCGTCCAAGATCAACCTGTGCACTTGAATTGCGTACCAAATATTTGCAAGAAGATTATAATATATGTATGTTCGACTGAAGGTAAGGACAACCCGGGGACGCCGGCTGATATAAAAAGCAAAGTCGGGCGGGGTAAGCAAATGTGTTAACACCATCACTTTGTATATGTAAAGCCGATCCGATGGCAGTCGGCCATAAACCATAATGAGTGGCAAAAACAATGAGGGAGGGGCTCCGGCTCCGGACCCGGTGACACGGCTGTTGAAATCCATTTGATTGATGAAACGATTGTATAAATATAATGGCAATAAATAATGTGTGTTGATAGTTGATATTTTGCGACGTTTGCTATTTTTATTTATATTTATTTTCTTTATTAAATATTCGGATTTTTTCCGCACCAAATTGTGAAACTGCGCAAAATAAACGCGTCCCAACTGTTAACGGTTCAATTAAGGCTTGCACGGGGGAAAAGACATTAAAAAATATAATTATATTAACTGTGTGTTGTGCGTCAACCCATTGTTGGGCCATAAATAGGTCTTGTTAATTATATTTGGCCTTTTTGGCCACCTGAAAATGTGTGTTTGGCTGTAAACTTCGAGCAAACGAGCTAAAACATAAACTAAAGATAATCTTGGGCCGTCTCGGCAGCTTGAATTATGCTTGGCTTGCTCTTGAAACGCCCATAAATCCCCATGGATAATGTGGGCTGACTTTTGCATATTTTTTATGTATTTTTGGAGAAGCCAATAAATTAAGAATTGGCTGCTAATCGATTTGTTTAACTAGCGTAAATTGCTCGCCCATTTCCTTGTTAACTCCTCGCTTTTTTTCGGGGTTTTCTCATTTAAACAATCATCATTTTTTGGGCAACTAAATTTGGCAATTGCGTCCTAATGTTTGGCTTTGTCATTAGAATCCCAAAATACTAATGTGGGGACATTAGACATTAGAGGCGTGTGTTGTGGATTTAAGATTCTCGGCTGTTTGGCTGTTCGGCTGTTCGCCTGTTTGTCTTGGCCAAATAAATTCCTTGTCATTTGACACGCAACTTGGCAATAGAGCTTGCTCTCCGAGTCTTTGAACTTGGGTGAAGCCGGGGCTCTGAGGCTGTGAAGCGTTCTGTGTGTTTATTGTTGAGGTGTGTCTATTAGATCACATCAAGAGGATGCTCGTGCAAACATCATCATCAGCAGCAGGCATCAGCAGGCATCCGGCCATCAGTTGCCTTTTTTATGGCTAAAAACGTCAGGTACAAAAGACTTTATTTACTGGGGAGGTGCCTCAAGTTTATGATCTTTATGGTTTTCCTTATTTTTCGTAGCAAAAATAAATGTAAAGATAAATATTAAATAAATATAAATTGTATTTAACTGAAATCTAAGGGATTTCCTCTTATTTTTAGCTTAATTCTAGAACGGAAACTAATTTCAGAACGATTTATCTTTATTTTAAAGACAATCTCTTTATTTTTAAGTTAATTCTTTTATTCGAGAGATTCCTGAACTTGATTTTATTTAAGGTATTCCTTATTGTTCATAGAAAAAATAAATATAAATTCTATTAAATTAAAATCTAAAGGATTTCTTTTTATTTTTAACTTAGATTTTAAATAGAAAATAATATCAAAGAGATTTCGTTTTATTTGTAAACTAATTCTTGAACAGAAATTAATATTAGATTGATATTTATTTATTTTTAATTTAATTCGTTAACTAGATATATATTAATGGTTTTCCTCTTTGTTCATAGGATAAATAAATATAAATTTCATTTCATTGTAATCTAAAGGATTTCTTTTTATTTTAAAGGTAATTCTTCTACCAAAATTATTATCAGATCGATACCTTTATATTGTTAAGCTAATTCTTGAACAGAATGTAGGGAAAGTCACAAGGGAAAGAAATCTTCAAAAGATAAAGTCAGAAAGTAAAATAAGTCATAGGATTTTATTGGAAATATCTTTATTTTAAATCAAAACAAATATTAATCAAACAAATCTAAATAAAGTATACCCCTCTAAATATACCCCCTATATCCCTCTAAATAATTACCTCTAATTATGAGCTCCAACTTGGATCATTGATCCCTATTTTTCTATGTAAATATTTCATACATTTTCAGCTTTATGGACGGGCTAACATTCTCCGCCGCTTGACTGCGCCATTATTCCTAATTACGTATACGCTTTCCTCTGTTTTTTCTTTATTTTTCCTATATTTTTCCTCCATTTCTGTCTTGTATTTGTGTAATAATTACACCTGCCGTTGCCTAATTGAGTCACATAATAAAACGCGACTCGTTTGTGCAATTTTATGCTCGGAGATGCGCAAAGATACAGAGATATAGTTAGTTGTCTCCGAATCGGATTCGAATGCCGATTCCAGCCGAGTGCCTCGGAGAGACTTCCTGAATAGCCGGAGGAGGCACCTGCCTCTATTCATATTCAAGTCTGGTTTCAATGTCAATGTTGGCGCTGGCTCTTTGAGTTGGCCAAAATCGCCCCTTTTGGTTTTCGAACGCCCACAAAAATTGGTGGGGAAAACAAATAATGAATAAAGAAATAAAAAATAAAGTAAAAACACACAAGTAGTAAAGTGTAAAAAGTGAGAGAGTCAAAGACTTGGCCTGTCTTCGGGGCTTTTTGGGTTTTTCTCCTTCTGCTATTCATCCAAGCCCGGAGATTCGGCACAAGGTCAGCTGCATCTTCAGTGTTTTTTCTGTGTTTTTCTGTTTGGTTATTATTATTATTATTTTTATGGACTAGCCGACTAACTGGTATTCCGCTTCTTCGACTTGGTCACTGACACGTGGCATGGCCAGTCTTTGAGTTTTACGCAATCAAAATCAAACCAAAAATCAAAAAATCCAAAAAACCAAAAGGCCCAAAACCAATTAAGGTATTTCTGCGCATTTCTTTGACTCTAAACTGGTTCAGGGCTGCACTTTTTTTGTGGCAGTGTGACTCACTCACCCAATCACTCCATCACTCACTCATCGTATGGAAATCGTGGAGCGTCATTGCCGAAACGATTATTTTATGGGAATCCATTATTATTATTAGCCCAAAGAGTGCACTGTCATCAGCCAAGGGTCTCTCTAATTAGTCGTTTAATTGGCTCACTAATTCTTCACCTATAAGCCTCAAGTGGAGATTCCTAAAGATAATGAATTGTTTGTTTGCTTTGAGGAAAAAGTAAAGAAATCGCAATGATTGATTGACTTTAAGTAATTGAAATTTATACTCTTACACTTTTAAATATTTATTATTAACTTCTAGAAGTTCCACTTTGATTGGGAATTTAGAAATAAATATTTAAGGCTTAAAGGGAGTTTTAAAAATATTTATGGCCTATTTATTGGAAGAGTATCTGGCTCTTGTAACTACGATTGCCCAACCCCTTCTCTCAATCCCGGTGACAGCATTTCGACGACCCTAAAAAGTGGGCTATAATCGAAAATGATCAACCAACCAACGACCAAAAATTGCAATTATGGTCAATAACCCCAAAATTGAGAGCTCGTTTCATAACCAAAATCGGTGGAAATTAATGCCGGGCACGTCTATTGTTATTTATTTCATTTTCATTATTTTTTTTCTCCCATAACTTGTATATAAATTCGTTTATTTGCATTTGTGGTGGTTGCGGCCAGACTTTTACCTAACGGAAATGATTTCTGGCTTTTTTACAGTGTCAGAAATGCAAATGGTTATAACATTTATTGGTACGGACCTTCGGCGAAAATGCAACAGCCATAGAAATCGATCGATTAGCGACCCAAGACCGAGTGTCGCATTAAACTTGAAAGCCGCGAATGGATTTGGCAAGCGTCCCGCCATGACGGACACTATTTGCAATCTATTATATATACTATATAAACTTTATATATCATATCGCAGAGTCGAAATTAGCGCCGTCTCATGATGGAATGTAATTTCTGTCTAATTATCGTCAGCCGTCTGGAAGCTGGTCGTAATAACTCAACTTGGAGTTGGAGTTGCCTAATTGTGGCATTTTGTGGCATTTTGTGGGGCATTTGCCCTCGAACGGACAGTCTGGTCTGCGTGTTAATTGCCATTTGTCATCCAAGCGAAATATGAGCCCCCGGACTCGGTACTAAGTCCCGTCCCGGACTCGGCATAAAGTCCCTTTAACTGTCTAGTAAATGCGATTTATTTTTGGCTAGGCTTTAATGCCAGTTTTTTCGGTTTAAAAGTATTAATAGGTTTGTTTACAAGTTTACGGAGGACACCCCGTGGCTGTCACAGTTTTAAAGTTATTTTTTTTACACAAAGTTATATGTAGAGTTTAAAATAAGTAAATATTTTGTGGGATATTTATTAAATTGGTTTCAGAATTTGTCCTTAAACTGAATAAAGTTTACCTATAATAATTACTTCATATACTTTCATTTAAATCCCTTAACCAAAAATTAAAAATAGCTTTAACAAGACAATATAAATATTAAAATATTTATGACAGCAAACTGTAGAAACTTTAGAAAATCCCTGAACCCCTGAAACCCATTTAATTATTAAATAGTTTTGACTTTGGTAGGCATCTTAAATATATTTAATTTCCACACATTAAATAATCTATTTATGTACTTTAAATCAACTAGAAAGACCTTGTCTTTGAGGCAATATTTAATAAGACATTAAATAATTACCAAACCTGCAGCCTTTAAAAAATTTATCAAAGCTTAACAAATATTAATTTTCAAGTAACTTCAGGCCATCAATTACCCTTTCTTTTTCTAGAAACAATATTAACAATAAAGGATGAGCTGTCCGCAAGTCTACCCGACTTGCTGTACATTTAACCCAGTTTTCTCTATTTTTGTGGAATTTGTCCTTAACCTTTTCAAGCTGCCACCGATTTGCTGTTGGCCAATTAATTGCAATTGCGTGGTGGTTTTTTCTGTGTTTTTAATTACGCACAATTATCCGAAAGCCCGAAACGAGTTCGTTGCCTAAGTCGTTCGTTTTGACGGCTAATAAAAGGCTGAGTAAATAATAAATAAATAAAACAAGAAATGGCGGTCAGAGTTGAAAGTGTTTTACATACAACCGCCAGTAACTACAGTTAACTGCAAGCCACGGTAATGGCCAATGTTGTCTTGGCCATAATTTCATTTTCGCTGAATAACAAAAAAAAAAAATCAGAGAAGAAACGAGACGAGAAAAAAAACTGCAAGACATTGCAACAATCAAATTAAAGTTACATTACATAAGCCAAGCTTTTTTGACCAACAGAGAGGCGAGCAGAGGCAGAGAGAGACCCAGAGACACACAGAGACACCGAGAGAGACTTGTCTCAGGTTGGCGACTTGCCGCGTTTATTTGTTGTGCAATTTTGTTCGGTTCCATCTGCTTCTTCGGCTCAGGCTCAAAAATGTATATATCCACAAGTATGCGTACGGGAAAGCCGTAGAAATTATGTTGCGTGACGTTTCATTTCGCACAAAGGCTGTAATTGGGGCCTGTTACCCCAACCCCTTTTTTTGGTTGGCCTAAAAACCAAGCCAACAACCGCTGTGCATTGTGACCAACTCTAATGACCAAACACTGGCTGCAAAAAATGGCCCAAGCCCAGACTTGGCTTCAATTTCCAATTCAATAAGTTTCAATTCGATTTTTCAGGTCAAAAGCTGTGATTTTCCCTAAAAATCAACACAAAACTAAGCAAATTGTACGTTTTTTTTTTGTCTTCCCGGAATAATTGCAAAATTAAAATAAAAAGCCAGAGACAAGAGACAAGCAAAGATTGTGAAAGCTTTTTTGAGGAAGTTTGCAGTTTGGATGGTAATAATGATGATGATGGAGCCAATATTTGCACTTCCTCTAAGACTTTTTGCCGACTTTGTTTTGTTTACAAACTTTGGCCAGAGTTTGGACAAAGTTGGCCGAAAAAAACCACGACGATTGCAAATTACAGTAAATGTCGCCTATACAAACTTTTTGAGAACAGAAAAGCGCTGAATGTTATTATTATAATTAAAATATTATTAATTACAATTACTAAAAATCTTTGGAATGCTGATCATACTAAAAAATATAAGTAAACTAGTCCAAGTACCAAGTTTCAGAACAATATCCCCAGTAGAACCCAAGTTATTATGGAACAGTCGTGTACTTTTCTAATTTATGAAAGAAATACTTGAAGTTTTAGTTAAGTTCCAATCAGTGAAGTAAAAAATCCCCTAGTACCAAGTTTCAGAACAAAATCCTTAGTAGAACCCAAGTTGTTATGAAACAGTCGTGTAAATTCTCTAATTTATGAAAGGAAAACTTGCAGTTTTAGTAAAGTTCCAATCAGTGAAGTAAAAAAACTCCCAGTACCAAGTTTCAGAACAATATCAACCTTAAAAGCCAAGTTCTTAAAGGACAGTTGAGTTCAACTTGCTTACTTTTCAAAGAAAAATAAAGATTTTTAATTAATTTTTATTATTTCCTTAGGTATTAGTACTAGTTTATAAAAAAGGTTTTTTATGGTAAAAATCTTCTAAAGAGATGAGCAAAATCTACCTCTAAGCAATCTCTACTGTAATTTTTTGTTTCTATGAATAGTTTTTTGTCGAGGGTTTCGTTTTGGGGTGTCGCTGGCGTCTCGCAGCCTTCCACTTGACTTCCAAAAAAGCTGCAGTCGCTGCAATTGTCACGGCGAGTGCATTTCAGTTCAACCTTCAACCTGCCAATCGCCGTTCGAGTTGGAGTTGGGGTTTGGGGCCTCAAAGTTCGGGCAAAATGCAGCCAGCGAAGCGGAGCTGCAGCATTTACAACAACCACAACAATGGTAACACGGCCACAATTTATTAGCCATTGATCTTGGCCATCGAGCTGAGGATTGGTAGCTCCAGATACGAAACCGAAGCCGAAACCGATACCGAAACCAGTGCCCCGCGCGCTGGCGCTGGAAATTATTTATGTCCAATCTGAAGCGTTTAAATAACAATTTCCAGACGGCGGAGTCCGGTTTAACGCTGGCCAGCAGGAAAAACTTTGGCCCTGGCCTGGCAGCTGCTGGCTGCCCAAGTGTGGTAATATATATAAATATATATCTATAGGTAAAATGGAGACATTGACATAGATGCCAGGCAACAGTCCCGGCGCCGAGCCGAACCTCCCCCAAAAACGCTGAGACAAGTTCCCACACCGAGGAGGAGGCCTGAGGGTAATGGCTTAAAGTTGACAACAAATATAGCTTCAGGTGAGAAAGGGTTTTGAGACAAAAGTAAATAAAAGAAGATGTTTTTGGGAGTAACTGGTCTTAAACAGTAACAATACTTTTTGCCTTTTTAACTGAGTAATTAATATAATTATCATAGCTTTTCCATGCTCTCCTTACTATCAGAATGGATTATAAATAATTTCTCCTATAGAAAATAATGTGAGAAAAAGCTAAAAAGATTTATATTTTAAGCCCAAGAGGTTACCTAAGTCAGGTAATTGAAATCTTAGCAAGTACCTGCTAATGAGAGAAGAAAATTGAACTGCACTTCCGAGACTGTTAAACCTTTCTCCCCAACAACCTTAAACTGAAAGGGAAATGGCCATTTCCCTTACCATTTTCCCCATTTAAACTCACTTTTCTGGCCTTCTCCCTGAACTTGAACCATCGCTTGGTTAATAGGTGATTTTAACGATATTGTGCTCACTTTCCGGCCACTTGGGGCCCATGGTGCAACCGCTACCGATGGAATAATAATAATAAAAAAACAAAAAAGAAACTTTGAAAGGGGTCTGGGCTCCTCTCTTATAGTTTTGTTGGTTCCCGCGTGAACCTCTCTTTCTCTTTTTTCTTTTTCGGGTTTTCTGTTTCTTTCTGCTTTTTTTTCGTTTTTTTTTTTTTGATTTTTTTGCTGCAACCAGTGTTTTGTGTTAATTGATTACATAACCAGCTGGCTGGTCAAGTCAAGTCAAGTCGAGAGGCAAGGCAAGGCGAGTGTGGAGTCAGTTGGTCAGTGGATCGGATTGCTGGAATCGATAGGATTGCTTTTTGGGGCGGCAACTTGTCGCAACCAGCTGGAGCAAAAAAAATAAATCAAAAATTGAAAAACCGAAAAACCAAAAATCGAAACAAGTCATAATTTCAGCCTTAGCCCCCGCGAAAAGCTGAAAAATCGACCTGGTCTCGTTGCAATTGAACCGTTCCGTTATTCAATACCAAACCCACTGACATAATGACCAGAAAAACCAAAAAAAGGCAAAAATAACGAAAACTAAACCACTAAAAAACCACCTTTACAACTTAAGCCAAAATTGGGTGTACGAAATTCGCCGAAAACGATGCCGAAAAGTCCACCCATCAAGCCAAGATTTGATTGAGCTGTTGCTGCGGCGGCTGCTGCTGCAGTTGCAGTTGTTGCTGCTGCGGCGTTGCATGTGGCTGGCAAGAACTAATTGCGACCTTGGCGATCTCGCTAGCATCGTATCGTATCGTGCACTTATGTAGATTGTGTGCCTTATGGTCGAATTCTCCATATAAAACCGTATATATATGCATGCATATATCTCTGGCGATCGCCGGCGAATGGCACGTTCACGTTGGTTTTCAGTTTTCCTTTTTTTCAGCCAACAAGATCAGAGTCTTGAGGGGTGATGGAAAATGTGTGTGTCTGCGGTGTGTGCGAGGTGTATGTGGAAATTTGGCGATAACATGAAAGGGAAGCTGAAGTGAATGGCCATCTTGTCACGTCCCCACGTCAGACGATCTCTATTTGTCATCCAAGACTTTACAATTTGTTATTTATGATTTAATAAAAAACCCTATCTTGTTTATAATTGTTTTTAGTTTGTAATTAAATCCTTAATACCTTAATAAAATGTAAAAAATTATACAGCTGCACCTACTCTGTTCTGGAAAATTAATTTTTGCAGTTTTATTTTCGTTTTGTTTCTTTTTTTTGCCTTTTATAAATGAGATTGTTGTAGTTAATGGTTTAAACAATTACTTTTATTGCCTGTTCTTTGGGAATTTACATAACGAACAATTGCTTGACCCAAAATTCTAAAATTCTAATAATTATCTTATATCTAAAATCTCTGCATTAAATAATATCTGTTATCGATATCGATCCAAGATAAATAATTATTGAAAGTTAACAGAGAGACCCAAATAAAATTGTTTTGTTATTCCATTTTCTTATTTTATTTCCCAGTTTTAATTTAATTTTCTTTACTATTCAAAGGTCCTTGCTAGAGCTGGCATAACTTCAATATATATATCGATTTAAAATCGATTTTTGCACACCCAAACATCGATTCTTTTCCATCTCTAGTCTTTTTCTTACAAAAACTAATTACATATTGGCCCAATTTCTTAGGTATCAAACTTTACAATAAAAAATAAGTTAAAAAAAATATTTCGAATTCAGATATCGATTTTATTTGATAAAAATCGATATTAACTTTAACATTAAAGTAAAGCAGATAAAAGGCTCTTGAGTTCATTCTTCTTCCATTTAAGGAATTAAGCTAAGGAAAATAATTATTTTAATCTAAAACTTTAATTCTTCTTAGACTCACTCTTAACGGCCCACATCTTGGCATCGCTGAGTCCGGCGAGGTAGCTCCTCATGTCCCGGCTGCAGTTGGCAGCTATGCCGCCCTCGGTCTCCACCTGGCCCCATTTCGCTCCGAGCAGTGCCAGATCGAAGACATTGAGGGCGTCCCTCAGCCTTCGTGTGCGGGAGAGATCAAAGGATGATGACGATTCCCGAGGAGCCGGGAGTTCCGTGTGCAGGCTGAGATTGATCACATTATGCTGATCCGGGGATGACGAGGTCGTGAGGTTGTGGGAGAACTTGCCCTCGTCCTTGTCGATGGCCGCCTGGTTAGTGGCCGCCAAGGCGATGAGTAAGGCCAGCCAGAGAGTCCTCCTGTGCTGTGGGGCCATGGTCTCCCACAATAGGCCACAATAGGCTGTGTCTATATGCTATATACACTGTGTGGATATATGCAAATTAACGGGGCACGTTCCTGCGATGATGTCTCAGCCGCGATCTCACTTTCACTCCACACGAAAAAAAAGGTAAATAAATAAATACGAAAATCCGAGAAACCTTAAAATCCAATTTGGGTTAAACTGCGAATTTCTCAAAATATATATAGATATATTTTTATATATATTTTTCGGGCACCAGCATTTTCACAGGCAAAAAACAAAGAAAATAGGGTTTCAAAAATAACTTTTATAAAGAAGAACCGTTAGAATATGGTTTTGTTTTTGTCACTTTTACTTTTTGTTTTTTTTTTTATTTTTTTAACACAACACGCGCGCTTTTGTTTTAAATTCTGTGATTTTTGATTTCTTGGGATCTGTGATTTTTGTGAGGGAGCTGCGAGCAGCGACGACCGCTTGGCATGAACGCACGTCTACGAATCGCGACTGCGCGTCTTGAGCAGCTGTAAAAATATGTTAACAATTCCAAAAACGCAGCGCCCAAAAATACAGCAAAAAAGTCTCCAACTCAGACTCAGACTCAATCTCAAGCTGAAGCTCAAACTCAAGCTCAAGCTCTGGCGCTCGTTCCCTCTCTGCTGGGGGCTCTCGCGAAAGCGCAAGTGAGTGAAGCCGATGTCGATGTACCGTTAGTTGGGGCAACGAAAGTGCTTGGGGTCCGAAAGAAGAAATGAGCGGGCGAGAGCGTAGATCGGAGTGATCTCTCTCTCTCTCGGTGGCTCTCTCTCTGGCTGTCTGTCTGTGTGTCTAGCAAAAGCCCTGCGTCATCGACTATGTTGTAATACCTGGTGGTACGTGTGTGTGCTGGCTGTTATGGAATTGTGCGAAAGTGTGCGTGTTGCAAAAGTGGCCGCAAAAATGAAATTAGCCATTGATATTTGAATACGCGCCGAAGAGGGACGGATGCAATCACTATATCTGTATCTGTATCTGTATAAATTTATGTATATGTATAAAGCTGGCCATATAGCGAATTCCAGCTAAGTCGGTCAAATCAGTTAAGTCGCCTAAATGAGCTAAATGGATTCGCACTCAACCACTCAAGATGGCACACAATAACCGTCGTCGTCGTCGTCTTCGTCGTCGACGGCATAAATTCAAATTGGTAACTTCATATCAGTTGTAATAATAATTAAAGTTGGTTCATCTTCGTCAGCTGAAGTCCCTGATATAGGCACACGTCCCTGTCTCGCTTCGGCTCGCTTTTTTCCATGTTTTTTATTAACAATTAAAGATCTTGGCCTTATTTCACTTTGTTCAGGCTTTTGAGGGCAAATATTAAAATACTAAAAAAGGGCACAAAGTCCCTTAATATCTTCTTAAACTTTAAACAGTTAGCGTCTTAGGAGTTAAGATAATTGCAGTGCAGTTGGAGCAATGATTTAATTAAAACACTTTATGATCTGTCCCTTTTTTATGTTTTTAGTGTAGTTTTGAGTCAAAGAAATATTTTTTATTAGTGTGTAAAATTTACACACTGTAAATTTACTACAGATTCATATTTCTTCTGGAAACTTCATCATTTAACTTAAAAATTACATCTTACTAAAAGTCTTTTGGTATTAAATTATTACCATATTAAGGCCACATTAAATATGTATAAAGATAGCAATGATTCACTGGAAAATGCAAATGAATAACTAAGCTGTCCATATTAAAACGTAAAAACACGGATATGATCTGGATAAAACTTAGCAAACCAAAATGATTAAATTGCTCCGATTAAAAGTGATGGAGATAATTTGATTTAGCATGCAAACTGTTTGTTTTTATGGTTTTTCTACATTCACTTGCCGCCGCTGCATTCCCATTTCCACTCCCAATTCCCATTCCCCATTCCCCATTCGAAGTTTCCAGCCGAAAAACACTGGGAATGGAGGAATGCGAACGAAAATGTCGCAAGAGATGGAACAATTGTTGCTGTCTTTTTCTCGCCTTTTTACCGCTGACCTGTTTTCCCAACTCCAGCGAGTAGAGAGCAGGAGAGCGAGCGCCACTTGCACCTGGCGCAGATTCCTTGGCCCGCTCTAAACAACTAGCCGCTGCCATACATATTGTGCAATCCTCGAAACGTCAAATGTCTCGTGTAATGCTTTTCAATTTTCAATTTTCCACAAAAGCCAAATAAAAAGTTGGGAACACTCTTGGCGGGCTAGAAAGAGACGGGCTGCTCCTTCTGCTGCGGCTGCTGCATTTACCGTTAGCAAATGGAAACCAGTTCTCCCCACAACAACAACCCAACCACCTTAAAGAAGCAAAAAAAAAAAACGCTGCCAAAAATTAAATGTTAACTTGGCCAAGTGAAACACAAATGCATTTTGTGCATTATCAAAAAACCAGAAGAGGAAGAAGCAGAAGCGGCAGAAGATCTTGCAACGGTAAACTGGTTTGCAGGGATGACAAAACACGAAAAAAAAACCTAAAGTGCATCCAGAAGCTGAGAGCTGCAATTCCACTCAAAGTTCAATATCACTCACTCAAAGGGAGCACACACTAGAGAAGCAATAAAGCTCGGCGGGGGAGCAGGGAGATGGGAGAAAGGCAGTGGAAGCGAGATGCAGAGAGACAGAGACCAGAGGAAAGGAGATGGAGCGATGGGCATGAATGAAGATGCAAATGAATCCCCAAAATATTTAAGGTTAGCCTTTATATTTCACCTGCACTGAAAGAAATCGGGTAAGCTAACAAAGTTAATAAAATAATTAGACAAAAAGTTTACGTATACGTAATAAAGTTAGTTAAAAAATTACCTATACGTCGGCTTATCAAATATTACGTATACGTTGTCTTTATTGCCTATTTATCCGTATTTAATTTTTAAACTTTACAAATATTCTCTAAGCACACAGAAAGTCAGAAAATCTCTCATGATGTATAATATTTAGGTATACAAATATAGTGCACTTTTTTCCCAGTGCATAAGGGTCTGGGTCTGACCGTCTGTCAGTCATTCACGCGATCGTCTTGGGGACACGTAAGGTCTCTGTGTGCTGTCAGCGAATGAAAAGGAAAGAAGAAGAGAAATAAAAAATGAGAAATGAAAAAACCTGTCGCCTTTGCGCTTCACATTTCCCCGCCGGGGCTCGAGCCTCGTGTGTCTTAATGAGAAAAGTGAAAGTGTCAAGAAATGGGCAAACCGGCAGCGGCCCACAAAGGTTCAGTTAACAGTGAATAAATAAAGACGAGATACGAAATTCAGTCAGAAATCAAAGCGATTAGCAAAGCCCGGGGGGTTATCAATTAGCTAACCGATAACCGAATTGAGCCCAATCTCCGATGGTCTATATCAGGGAATATCAGTCTGGGAATTGTTGTCGCGAATCTGTTTTTGTTGATCTCAAGGCCCCGATAAAAATTAAGGGAATTTCACAAGCCAGGAAATTCATTATCTTTATCAAGTTCAATCCATATTTCATTTTGCTTTAGTTTTTGTAAATAATATGGCTAATTTTTATGTGAAGCTTCCCCTTGGGATATTCGAATCAGGTCAAATTTAACCACAATATTTGGCAATATTTCGTTATTTATCGGGAACATCTTAATTACTTACTAATTTATGTAGAGAAACCTTGAAAATCTGCATAAATTGTGTAAAAAATCTTAACATGTCCTCCGTCAGTATCTGTTGCTAGATAATAAAGTAATACTAAATTTTTTAAGAAGTATGGACTTTAATTTGATTTTAAAATACCCTAAGATAAAATAAATGATCCAAATAAAGTAATATTTGTTGTTCTAGTTTTATAGTTGGATTGTTCTTTATTTGTTTGATTTTTATTTGCGTGGTTTTTAATTTGTTTCATGTGCTTTTCCTTTAAGATCCTAGTGTGACCAAAGTCTGCTTGTTTACTTAATCCTAATTTCATTTAATCTCGGCGGAATCTTAACATTAAATGCTAAATGCTTTATAAAATGCTAATGGCTACACTATGCAAAGATAGTACTCAGTTAATGCTTACATATTAAATATTAAGGCCTTAACACGAGGTAATATCGTAACTAGAAACTGGTTTATATCCGATTTTGTCTAGTAATTTGGTTTCTTCAAGTGATTCTCCTCGGATGTGCAGTCTCGACAATCGGTTTTGACACTTTAGAAATCATTCGACCAAATATTTAGTTGCACACAATTTTTTTATTTTTGGATCACTCATTGAGCTCATTTGTTTTTGCTTTTGTTTAATGCCATTGTTAATGCTCTCTACTGTTGTTGCTTACTGTTGGCTGTTAATTGTTTTTGTTGCTGTTTGCGCCTGGTCTTGCGTCACGTTTGACACTTTGACCATGAACGCATTTCTTGGCAAAAGGAAAACCGCGGCTAGGAGAGAGCTCGGGCCGATTTTTGGGATGAAATTGCACCGAATGTTCGGTCGTAACTCTTGGTTGTTTTTTATCTCGACTTCTTTCCTCATCTGGCGCCGGTTTATATCTTTTTTCGTTATTTTTTTTTTTTATAATTACTTCATTTGCAATCTCTCGTGAGGCAATAGAAGAAACTACCGTTAATTAAAAACGCAAACGCACGGCAAATGAGCGCACAGGCAGCGTGAACGGGACAGAAGACGGGACAGGTGAGTGTTTACACTGTGGGAAAACATGTAACGAAATGTGATAGTTTTCTTAAGTTGAGACTTGACTTACAAGACATCCTAATGGGAATGGGGTTTGTTTTTATATAAATTATAGCTTCATCCTTTATTTAGTGACCAAACCAAATGATTTGACTTTCTAAATGACCTAAAACCTTTTGTTTCAAATCTGACATATAAGCCACATTGACCTTGACTTAAGAGAATATCATAATTAATTTTTGTTTTATTTAATTACTTCTACCAACGAGAGCAATCAAAAAACAAGCAAGGGAGCTTACTTCGAAAATAGGAAGTTTAGATACCCTTTCATGCTAATTAAAAAAGCCATTTTTGGGTTAAAAAAATATGGTAATATTTTGGACAAACCAAAGCTTAAAATAAGCATAACTAAGCGAAAACAGCCTTAATTTCAATTCGGAAAGCTGTTCTGTGCAAGTTTTTATTAGGTTATAAAATCTGCTTACTAAGTTTGAAAATTTAAAAAAATTAAATTTTACCCAATTTTTGATAATTTTAATGAAAAATCGATCAAAAATTTTTTTTGATAATTCTCAATATTTTGATTTTAAATAATTAGAATATTAATGGCAAATCGGAAAATATACGGCTTTTGGCTATCACTAACTTTTTGGCTGTAATATGGCCTCAAGAAGACCCCAAAATTGGCAAATTTTTGGGTTAAAAAAATATGGTCATATTTGAAACAAATCAAAGCTAAAAATATTCATAACTAAGCCAAAACAGCCTTAAATTCAATTCGGAAAGCTTTTCTAAGTTAGTTTTTATTAAAATAATAAAACTGCTTACTAAGTTTAGAAATTTTTAAAAAATAATTCTTGGTCAAAATTTTTTTTCTGATATTTTTCAATATTTTGATTGTAAATAATTAGGATTTTAATGGCGAATCGGAAGATAACATATACCTCTTTTGGTTATCACTTTCTTTTTGGCTATAGGAGGCTCCCAAGAAGACCTAAAATTCGCGAATTTTTGGTTTACAAAAATAATTCGAAAAATATAATTTTTTGGACAAACAAGAAAGGAATCTAACTTCGGTAAGCCGAAGTTTGTATACCTTTGCAGTCTGCAATTGGAATATTGAAAACCATTTCTTTATATTTACATATATTTTTTCTCTGTGCAGAGAAGAGAGAGGTAAAGGTAAAGGTAAAGGTTCGCTGTTATAACAACGGCGCCAAAATATTTTCACTTGACTTTTGCGGCTCTGGTTTTTATGGCCCCGCCGAAGTTCACCGGGGAACTCGGCTCGCATCTGATCAGAGCGGATCGGTTGGGGCTCCATGTGAGAGGGGGGCCCGGGACGGAGTAGTAATCGTTATGCAATGGGGAGAAAATTGACAATAAAACAAAGCGCAAAATATACAAACAAACCCGCGTGAGAGACTGCGGCGACACAGAAACTGCAATGTCACTTACCCATTATGAATGGGGAATGGGGGAAAAAGGGGCATGGAAGCGCAGTGCCGAGAGATGTGCCAGTGATGCCTCACACCGGACGCCGGACAGACGAACAGACGAACGGAGGGACGGACAGGTGGCAAAACTGTGCCACGGCGTAATCGCTCCGAAAGCGACAACTAAAATGCGTGCGGAGGCTGTCCGTCATCTGCACTTAAAACTTTAAAGGCATACCTTCTCCAAAGTTCAACCTTTGGCCAAACGAATTTAAAAAAAAAAAGCATAGATCCCTAAAATAAATCAGGAAATCAGGAGTTTAGTTTGCCTTAAATATTTTATATACTTTTGAATAAGGAATAAATACGTTTAAAATGAAATGGTTCATATAGAGGTTGATGTTTCGATATTTTAAGTATTAATTTAACAACAATGCAGACATTGTAAAACTGATACTAAGTCTTACAACAAAAACCTTTAAAAAATTAAGTTTGATTAGCAGAAAACGAGACAGACTCCAGGGATGCTTTATCAGCATATCCCTGGAAAATCTGATGCAATTGAAGAACCAATTCCAAGAGTATAACAACTTTATGCAAGAGATTATTCCGTGAAAATAAGTTATAGCATTCAAAAAGCTGTTATTCATAAAGCTTTCTAATTTAAAGCCAAAAAGTATGCACGATTTCGCTGTAGACAGCACTAAAGCGACCCGCCTGACTCTTCCCATTCAAAAGATATCACTTCCCAGGTAGATATGGTTATACTATGCCTCATAAAAAAAGTAGAGAATCCTTGAGTAGAGAAACCCCTTGAGAGACCCATAAAAAAACCAACTTTTGTTTGCAGTTCGATATGTTTGTGCTTGTTTATTATTCCGACAAAGATCCATTTGTCACAGACTTGGGGTACTAGCATACATTTAGAGTTACACAACGTATCGGTACACATATATGTATATAGATATATCACTAGGTCTATTTGGGTCTACACTTGGTATGTGTATAGCTGTGTATAATGTTCTTCTAAAGCTGATTATGTGGGTGCATCATCATCCTGGGAGCATGTACCTGTGTATACTATATATCTTAGATACATATATAAATATATTTATTATAGTTGCTTGGTATATATACTGGTATAAAAAAAACGACGCCTAGCAAAACAAAAGTCCATATAAAACGACGACACCGAACACTAAACAGTTAACATCCATCTCTTCGTTCCTTTTTGGTAGCACTAGTTTCCGTCTCAATTTGGAAGCCACTTTAAAGTCCAGGAAACATCCGAGTCCGCAGGCTATATACTCTATGTATACATATACTATATATATATCGGAATTATCACAAATGCTTATGATCTAGGCTAAAAAAAAATAATAGCAAGTAGTTAATCGCTTCAAGCGCGCAGCGATCGACGTGCGATGGGTCTTGGTCGGGTCTTCGACCAGCTCTGCTCCTCGGCGCTGGCAAAGATCAGGTAGATAAAGTTGCCGGCTATATTCAGTCCCGCCGCCAGCCAGAAGACCACGTGCCACTGGGTCAGCGTCTCGCGATGGTTGATGATCAACCCAATGACGTAGGGCGCCAGGAAGCCGCAGATATTCGCCGCCGAATTGGTAATTCCGTACATGGTGCCCGCGTACCTGGGACTGAGGGCTATGTGATTCATCTGATTGCCGGCATAGACGGCGCCTCCGAAGGATCCAACGCCGGCAAGCATAAAGGTGACCCACACCCAGTCGCAGCCCACATAGATGATGCCGATCAGGCCCAGCGACGGCACCACCGAGGCCACTGTGTTCCACAGCTTGTACGAGTTGAGCAGCGAGATGTAGCGCCGGGCCAGCATCCAGTCGGCCAGGGCGGAGCAGGCGATGCCCACAAACCAGGCGGTCAGGTAGGGAACGGCATTGAGCAGCGCGTTCGACTGGATGTCAAAGTGCAGGATGTTGCTCATGTACGTGGGCAGCTCCGTGAGCTGCGTGTAGAAGGCCCAGCCCTGGCCGCACTGCGTCAGGAGGATGGCCCACAGCGGCACGGAGGTGAGCAGCGATCGCCAGGGTATGGGTTCCTCCACAGGCAGCCGCTGTGACCTCAACCTGTCCGGTCCCGCAAGCACTTCCTCCTCGGCCCGGACATCCACCTCCTCCTCCTCGTCCTCGTCCTCCTCCATCTCTGGCTGAGGGTCGCCAATCAGCTTCAGACTCCGCTCAATGTATTCCCTTTCCGCACACGAGATCCTGGGATGATCGGCGGGCTTGTCGTACACCAGATACATCCAGCAGACGAACCACAAGATGCCCAGCAGTCCAAAGATATAGAAGGCCGACGGCCAGCCGCCCAGAAAGTCCAAGGAGCAGAGCCATCCAGCCAGCGGCATCGATATGACAGTGCCTATGTTGGAGCCGGCATAGACAACGGCCGCAAACTTGTTCCTCTCCAGCGGCGGTATCCAGTGGGCCAGCATGGCGTGCATGGCGGGATAGGTGACGCCTTCGCCCATTCCCTCCAGGATGCGGACCAGCACCAGCAGCGGCAGATCCCAGTGCGCGGCGAACGGTGTGAGTAGCGTGAATATCGCTGTGACCAACACTCCATAGCCATAGATCTTCTTGCCGCCGTACAGCTCCGCCATCCGGCCGCCGGGCACCTGGGTGAGCACGTAGCCGTAGAAGAAGCTGCCCAGGACCAATCCCTGCGTGGCCTCATCCCACACAAACTCGCCCTCCTTCTGTGGATTGATGTCGCTGTCGTTGCGATTTGGTTCCGGCATTGGGCACGTATCCGTGTCCACCACCGAGGAGTTGGTGTGCGGAATAGCCGTCTGATTGACCATTGCCACAATGGCCACCGAGAGATTGACCCGCATGGCGTAGACGACGGCGAAGCCCAGGAAGCCCATGAAACCGAAAATGTGACGGGTCTTGAAGCCGCAGCAGCCATCGTTCCCTGGAAAGAGGAATTTATTAATTAGGAGGCGTATTTTTCCAGAGTTCCGGCTTAGGTTTACGCGGTAAGTAAAGTGAAAGGGAGATATTAACATAAATAGCTAACTAATTAGTCTATTAGGCTTTGAAAATAATATTATTACAGAATTTCACTTTATATCCTTCAAAGAACTCTAACTTTTAGTTTATAAATACAGTTTACTTATTAATTATCTAATTTTTTTCGTTTCTTAGTGTTTGGTGATTAACCTGGTTTAGTTTTTTGCCACTTTCTTCGGTTTAACTTAGCCAAGTACAACTGTTTTTCAGCACAAATGTGCGAAGTGCTGTGAACTCGATAAAATTCCGTGAAAATGGAAGCCGGATAATTACAGAAAGCTGAGAAAAAACGCAGCAATATCAGTTTTATTTAAATTTGATATAATTATGTGTAAAATGTGTAGTTGTTTGGTAATCTTTTCAACTAAAACCAGTTTAAGCAGCAATAAATTAACTAAGTAAACTTAACCTTAATTATAAAGCGCATATGCGGAAAATATAAGAAATAAAGACGCCATTCATATAAAAATGTTCTTTTAAGAAAACGACTTATAAAAACCCGACTTTGTTAGCAAAATAAATGCAAATATCTTGAAATTTATGTAAAATATTCAGAATAATTAAATAAATGCATAAATATTTAAATATTTCAAACAATTCCAGCTTGTATTTTCATTATGTGAGACCTTTCCTAGTTGTTTTAGATATTCCCTTTTCTCTATACTCCGCGCATATCTTATCTACACTCACCCTCCACTCCTCCGCCGCTGGAACGGATCAGTGGTCGTTCGCCGGAGCAAAACGCCTCCCGTTCGTCATCCGCCTCGTCATCGGACCTTTCCTGGGATCCCGTGGAGTTCGACGAGGACGATGGCCGCCGCAAACGGCCGGAGGCGGCCCCCGAATCCGGGTAATAACAGGAGGCGTCCCGCGACTCATCCGTCCACTTGTGCGGCGGCATCGCTTGTTGTGGCCTTTCTCTTACTGGAAGTGGAGCTGACGATGGCGATGGCGCTGGAGCTGGAAATGCAGATGGAGCTGGAGCTGGAGCCGCAACTGCCAGCGCATTTTCTGAAGCAGCAGAGCAGCGGGTTGGATACGGAGCGGAATGGTAGCCGGAGTTTAGATACAACAGAGCGAGAGCGAGCGGACGACACCTCACCTCAGCGGGAACCAGCGCAGACTGACACAACAACTGGCGCAACAACAAAAACCTAAACAAAAGCGCCAACAAACGCTGCTTCTAACCACAAGAGGTACGGAGGGAGCATGGGCGTGGTAGGTAAGCTTCTCCAAGAGGGGTTATATTGGTATATAATCCAAACAATACGTATAACAATGCCACTGTCTAATACTATATTTAATATTATTATTCCACATTTTAAATGTTGTTAATTTAAATGATCCTTTCCTCCCTTTCCAGTACGCCCATGGCCTTGCCAGTCAGTAGTCTCTCTCTCCAGTTAGAAGCGCGCTCTCGCTCTCGCAGCTGTGTGAAAGTGGAGCAATGGCAGCCAAGTGAGCTACGTCACCCCGGGGGTGCCACGAACGGGAGAGAGTGAGAGAGCTTAAGAGAAAGGGGGAGTGAGATGGGCGAAAGAGAAAGGGGGCGACACTGGAATCAAGCAAAGGCAGACCCGCAGAGAGAAAATGAGAGGGACAATTGCTGTAAAGTACCTAAAATACAATATCTTTGTTTAGTAACAGCTTATCTCCCACACAAACGCAGACCCACGCACATACACTGCATGTATTAGACGCGGAAATAAATAACACAAAGTGCAGATAGTCGAAATCTAAAGTGAACTTATCTTACTTGTAACTAAACTTGCAAAAGGTTTTGCTGGCCACAACTTCTACAAAAAAAAAGAGCAAAAGCCAAGACATTTGGACAAGCACACAAAAGCACTGTTAGTGTGTATTAGTGCTTTTGTGTGCTAGTCCAAATGCCCTGGCCAACACAATAGCACCAAAGTTGTACAACTTAAACTTAATTAAAACACAAAGGAAAAATAAGCGAGTAAAATTATGCACACTTATTGAGCAGTAACTAAGTATTACGTTTTGAGTTTAGTTTTTTCAACAAAGAAAAATATTTTTACTGATAAATGTTTTCAAAATATTATTTTAAACCCATTATTGCCCGATTTTAAGTCATTTTCTTATAGAAATTCAATGCTTTTTTAAGGTATTATTGCAACTATAACCTGCGTACATACTTGAAATTCACAAGTTTATTAAAACCTATGAACTTCATTTCCTAACATATTTAGTGCTATTATTTTCACCGCGGCTGTACCTGCTAATGTTTCCTTTTCAACTGCTTGCATTCGAACTGCTTGACCAGCGATGATGTCAAGCAGAGCTCAGCTGGATGCTCCTTTTCCGGCTCTGGGAGAGTTTTCCTTTTACCGCGCAAGCCCGGAAAATGCCTGTTGCTGACACTAATCTTTTTTGGAACTCCTGCACCTACCCCAATGCCCCCCGCAGGAGATTCAGGACGAGGTAAGTTAAGTTTTTCGGTTTTTCAATGTAAAAAAAAAGAGTTCTAACTTAAGATCTCTTTACAGTTTAAATGCTTAAGAGAGGTAATTTCAAAGTATTTGCTGAGTAAGCACCTGGCTTTGTTCACTGGGAATCCTCCTCCTGATGGCATCAGTTGGCAAAGATGGTGCCCACGGGAAAGACAATGATCCTCCGCTGGCCGTTGCCCAGCGCCAGCGATTCGTAGTGATAGTTCTTCACGAGGGCCACATCGTTGCGGTCTGCGTCGAAGGCCGCCTTGATGGGACTCAAGTCCGGGTTGAAGCAATTGAGAGCCACAACGTTGGCTGGGAGCCGTGGGATCAGTTCGTAGGCACAAGCTAGCTTCTCGTTCCACAGGCTCACCTGGCCATAGGGCAGGGGATCCCGCTTGGCCAGCTCGCCGGCCTCCTTGGCGGTGCGGAAAATGTGCAGAGTGACCACACCGGTGGCGGCTCCGCCATAGCCCAGGAAGCTGTGCACGCAGTCATAGACCAGCAGCGGCGATTCCTCGCCCGCCTTCAGGTTCTGTCCCTTGACCGCCTTGGCTTTCAGCTGGTCGATCTTGGCCAGAGTCTTGACATAATTTGGATGCTTGGCCACCTCACTAGCGAGCGGTCGCAGATCTTGCGCCACCAGACCCACGAACTGATCGGCCACGCTCTCCTGGAGCAGCAGCGTGGCCACCGATCCTGCAGCGAAGGGATTCTGCAGGGACTGGAGCAGCTGCTGGCGGGCAGAGTGCAGATCGCCGTCCTCAAAGACGATCATCAACTGGGGCGATAACCACTTGCCGTCGCCGGAGATCGCCGTCTGTTTCTGTGGAGCCAAGGTGGCAAGGTTATGTCTCGTATGTTTGATTTTCACGCTGTGCTCTGAACTGACCTTGACTTCCTCCTGGGACATTTGCAGCTGGTTGACCATGTTGCTGGTGATCTTCGCTGGTGAAACGGCGTTATTGGTGCTGGCCATGCTCTGCTAACTGCTCCCAAATCCCAAATCCAATTCCAATTCCGATCGATGAAACCAACACCCAAAACGCTAACGCAGCGGGCTTATCAGCTCCGGAAACCAACACAGAGATAAAGATACGATCGCACAAACAGAGATGAGCGCGCCCACACGCAGAGATCACTCGCGAGCAGGACTGGCAATTTAGCTGTTTTCCCACAAGATCTAGCTGTTTTTTATTGGCAAATGCGGGAAAATTAAAAATAGCGGCTAGCGGAAATTGTAGATATTTTCTAAGAAAAATTGGCATAATTTTATTAAGTTATATTTGGCTACAATATGCTCAAAAGAAAACTTCAACGACTTATTTTAGGGACTTTTCAGAGTATCTCTGGAGTCTAAAGATAAGACTCCTAAGCTAAAAATTATCATAACTAAGCCAAAACAGCCTTAATTTCAATTCGGAAAGCGTTTCTTTGTAAGTTTTGTTGGGTTAAATAATCGGCATATTAATTTTAGAAATTGCAAAAAAATTGATTTTTGATCAATTTTTGACAATTTTAATGATGTATAGCCTTTCAAAATTTTGAAAAATCGAGCAAAAATTTGTTTCTGTTTTTATTTTCAATATTTTGATTTTAAATAATTATAATTTTAATTGCGAGTCGGAATATATACGGCTTTTGGCTATCACTCACTTTTTGGCCATAGTATGCCCCTAGAAGACCCCAAAATTGCTAAGAATATTCATAACTAAGTCAAAATAGCCTTAAATTCATTTCGGGAAGCTGTTCTATGTTTGTTTTTGATAAAATAATAAAACTGCTTACTTAGTTTGGAAATTTTAAAAAATTAATTTTTGGGCAATTTTTGAAAATTTAGAAAGGGGTTAGTTAGCCTTTCTAAATTTTCAAAAATCGTCAATAAATTAATTTTTTTAAATTTCTAAATTAAGTAAGCAGTTTTATTATTTTATTAAAAACAAACACGGAACAGCTTTCCGAATTAAGATTAAGGCTATTTTGGCTAAGTTATGATGGTTTTCAACCCAAAAAATATGAGTTTCTGAGAGCTTCTCCAGATTCACGCGAGGATGAGGCTCTGCCGGGTGTACACGGCCAGTTTCTGGAGAGGATCTAACCCTGGCGGCTGTAAATGGCCAGTTTCTGGAGAGGATCAGGCTCTGCCGGCTGTAAATGGCCAGTTTCTGTAGAGGATCAGGCTTTGCCGGCTGTAAATGGCGAGACCGCAGGAAACCCAACACTGGGCATGCATAAGGCCAGAGTGGCCAGCCAGCAGACCAGGCAGACCAAGTCGACCAAGAAATATCGCCTCAAATATCAAGTAAAAAGGAGCCAGGATTTAATTATATAGAAAAATATCTGGGTTACAAAAAACTATGTAGGTTTGGCTTAATAAATTATAAGAACAGTATGAAATGTCAATTAGCAATGTTAACTTACTTTAAGAATAGAACAATTATTTGTTATAGAAGGAAAATCAATGTTATTATAAGTATTGCATTCTTAAGTATTTTAAATAAATCGAAGATACTTTAAAAGCATACTTTTGGGATTTGTTATTTATTCGTATGGGAATAGGGTCCACAGATTATCCACATAGGTTCCACATAGGATCCACATATGGTCCATATATGATCCACATAGGATCCACATATGCTCCACATAGGATCCACATACGAGCCACATAGGGTCCACATTGGTCCACACCATCCACAGAGAGAGAGAGCCAGAGAGATCCCACAGAGAGCCAAACTGTTATAAAAATGTTAGGCGCAGAGTTCAGCGTCTACCTACTGCCAATTCTGTTCGCCTGGTATTTCATTCTCATCCATAGGAAAATTTTAAGGAAATTGAATGGAAACACCTCTGTTTGGGGTTTCAGGTACTAGGCGAACAGAAATGCTAGATAGAGAACGGCTTCTCCTACGCTTAAACTTAATATAACAGTTTAAGGCCAGGAAACTGTTATAATAAAGTTAGGACAGGAATTCTGCGCCTACCAGCTGCCATTTCTGTTCGCCTGGTATTTCATTCTCATCCATAGGGAAATTTGAAGGAAATTGGATGGGAACGCCACTTTTGGGGTTTCAGGTACCAGGCGAATAGAAATACTAGATAGAGAACGGCTTCTCTTGCGCTTAAACTTAATATAACAGTTTCAAGCCAGAGAGCGCATAGAAAACTGTTATAATAAAGTTAGGAGAAGAATTCAGCGCCCACCAGCTGTCATTTCTGTTCGCCTGGTATTTCATTCTCTTCGATGGGGAAATTGGATGGACTATTTATGGAAATTTTATGAAAAATCTACTGCTCGGGGGTTTCAGATACCAGGCGAACAGAAATACTAGATAGAGGGTAGCGTCTTTTGCGCTTAAAGTTAATATAACAGTTTCAAGCCAGAGAGGTGGGTGGAGAGAGGAGAGAGACCCTCTCTGAGTCAGAGAGATAGATTCCCATATCCACACCAACCACACGATCCATATACGATCCACCCACGATCCACAAGGCCCACATAGGATCCACATATGTCCCACATACGATCCTCATAGGATCCACATGTGTTCCGCACAGGATCCACATATGATCCACATTGGTTCCGATTCGCCCGATTTTCGCAAACGAATAAATAACAAATCCCAAAAGTATGCTTTTAAAGTATCTTCGATTTATTCAAAATACTTATAATAACATTGATTTTCCTTCTATAACAAATAATTATTCTATTCTTAAAGTAAGTTAACATTGCTAATTGACATTTCATATTGTTCTTATAATTTATTAAGCCAAACCTACATAGTTTTTTGTGACCAGATATTTTTCTATATAATTAAGTCCTGGCTCAATTTTACTTGATATTTGAGGCGATATTTCTTGGCTTTCTTGGCTGTCTTGGCCTGCCTGGCCTGCTGGCTGACCACTCTGGCCTTATGCATGCCCAGTGTTGGGTTTCCTCCGAAGCCTGATCCTCTCCAGATACTGGCCATTTACAGCCGGCAGAGCCTGATCCTGTCCAGAAACTGGCCATTTACAGCCGGCAGAGCCTGATCCACTCCAAAAGGAGGCAGTGCCTGGAGAGCTAAGCGTAAATTTCGTATTAAAATGGCTATTTAAAAATTTATCGCCAGAAAAGTGCTGTGTACCCGCCATATTTCCGATCATAATGCTGATAGTCGCCATAAAAGGACCAGATTTTTTCCTTCGCGGCAACTGGTCACACCAAATATCAGCAGTGTGACCATGATTTGGACGATGAAAAATACCCAATTGTTATAAGCTGTCACTGAAAGGGTGGAAAAATAGGGAAAGTGTTATAAATGGTTGACGACATTGATGGAAATATATATAATTTTAGTTCGGTTTTTTATATAATTTCATATTATAAAATTTTCGCTTTGAATTGATCCTCAGAAATAAGATTAATGTTGCTAAATCTCAAATTCTATTTTAAAAGGACAATAATTCCTGATATCACATCTGTTCTTGGGTTTTCTCTTCTTAGCATTGTTGTTCTTAATAATAAGTTGTATTATATTAATAACTTGTTATTAAGGTTGAAGTTTGTTATTTATGAAAATCGAGGCATTGTATTTGAAGTTTTTATTTATAATTAGCTTTTCATGCACTTTCCTACACAGCTGTTTGCTATGAAACTTGGGCGGGAACTTTGAATTTGGCATACTGACAAAGGCTGGCTGACCTACACACCACCAGTTCGAAAGGTTTATTCCGAAAAGTGCGCCTAAAGGCTTAAAAATATGGAGAAATTGTTTTTAACAAGAAAATGCGTTACATTTTAGGCACAAGCAATTAAAGAGATCGTTTTCGAAGGCGAAACACCGACCTGGAACACCGAATGGCGGCCGCGCTGGTGCCATGACTCCGCCTGGGCCTGCCACTCATTCAATCGGTTGATGTCGGACACGGCGGACGCGTTTTCAAACCTGCTCTCTCACTCTCACCGAAACTACTCTGCGATATAATTGTTGTTTTCTGTTTTGGGGACAGTTGTAAGCCAACAAATTAATAAGCAAAGAGAAAAAAGGTCCCACAAAAGAGGCAACAAAAAAATAAATAAATAAATGCGAATATAAATAAATTTGCGACAGTGTCGCGGGCGATTCTTTTTTTGTTTTAGTGCTTTTTTTGGGCGCCAGCGTAGGCGTAAAGAGAAACTACCCAAAAAAAAATAGTAGAATTTGTTTTGTTTTCTGTTTGTATTTGCCTTTTTTTTCGTGTGAAACTGAAGCCCGGCAACGGCACCCGTTTGGAACAATGAAAGTTGATTGAATATTTTTTTTATGCAAATTTCCCATTGCAGAAGAAGCGGCCGCGCGTCAGCGACAAAGTCAGGAAATTAGAAATTGTCAAGATAACTGAAAGAAATCACCAGGAAATCAGGTAAATACTGGCTGCTTTGACATTGTTTCGTGGGAAAGTTGAAGATCAAGGCCAGCGCATGGGGCGTCGCGCCTGCTGGGTGGCTGGAGGCTTGCCTCTGCTCTGCCAAGGTGAAGGTCATTGCAGGCGAGTGTCGTCGGCGGGCTGCAGCCGTTTTTGTTGTTATATAAACCCCCAACCCCCGGGGGAGTTGCCACACTAACCCAGTGCGCATGTCGCCTCCTTCGAAGGCCGCCGCCTGACCTCCAAGCACCACCCACAAGGTCCAAACAGCGGAGGTCAGTCAGGGAAAAGGATTTCGGAAGCAGCATTGCCTAAGGGGTTTCCTTGTTATCGGGGAATCTCAGTAGTTACTTTGGGGGAACTCAAGATTCTAGGAACACCTGGGCATTCCGATTGCTGAAAAGAAACAAATATTGTTATTAAGGATATTATATATCGAAATAAAAGGTTTTGTTTTGGTATTTAAAGTATTAAGTATTAAGTATTATGAATAAAATATTCTATTAGAATTTTAGAAGAAACTTAAAGAGTTTTGAATAAATTTTTCAGTTAAAAGGAAAACTTTATATGGAAAAATTTCCTAAATAAAATAATACTTCTTTTTCAAATACAAAAATTAAGAAAATATTAAATAAAATCCTAAAAGAAATACATTTAAAAAATATTCTTTTTTAGAGTCTTTAAAATAAGACTTTTTCCATTGGAAACATTACCTAAAACCAATTTAAATTTCTATTTAACTTCTCATATATTAATATCAATATTAATATTATTACAACTCCCTTATTATCATGCCCATGGGTGTGTGTGTGCGCCACTGCCGCCGCACCCCCCGCTGGGCGGCCTAGCATTGAACTTGACAGTGGCAGTGGCAGTGGCGGAGCAGCCTTTTAGCCAAGTGCGGGCTTTCGGTGCTGGCTTTGTCGCAAACAAGGTTAGTGGGTTAAATGGCCTGCTCTCGCTCCCGCTCCCGCTCCCTCGCCTTCTCCTTCTGCTTATCCGTCACCGCCGTCTCACCCTGCTCCGCCCTCTCTTTCTCTTTCGCTGAGCCCGGATTCGAGGAAACCCGTTAGTTGGCATTAACCCGCCGATCGGCTTTGGCATTGCTCTGGCTCTGGCTGGGGCCTGGCTCTTGCTCTTGCTCTTGCTTTGACCATTAAGAGCCACTTACACTCGCTCGCTTACTTTCCATGCTAATCAAAACGCCGATTCGGCCCAAAATAAGCGGGGCGCCTAATTGAAAGAAATTTGTTTGCCGCGACATGTCTGGGGACTCTGGCACAGGAAGAAAAAAATCAAAGATATTTGAGGAATTTATAATATTGTTTCTAGGTAAAGATGATGTGATATTTTACATATATTATTATTGTTTTGAACTTTTTTTAAACAATTAATTAAAAAATAAAGAATTAAAAAGAATAAAGAATTTAAAAAATAAAATTTTATCAATCTAACTCAATAAAAAGTTCTTAATATTAGGTTTCCTCTTTACCTTTACGTTTCATGCTTTAATATGCATAATTTGGAACGACTGGAATCGGATCACTAGCTCTTAGAAAGTAACGAGAGCGTGACTCGCTCGAGTCCTGGAAGGAAGGAACCATAACTAAGCTTTAATTTAGTTTTTTCAATTTTTAAATTATTATAAGGGAACTTTTCTTGATTTTTCTTTCTTGTACTTTTAATTTCTTCGATTTCTTTTGGCAAGCTGTTTTTTCCAAGTGTTTTGTTGCTATTAGTGGCTACAACTCGCTATTTGCCACTTGCAACTTGCAACTAGCGAGCTGCTAATGTTGCTGGCTTCTTGGAAGTGGCACAGCCGCGGACCAGGTGAAATTGAGATTGAGTTGGAGCCAAGATGATGATAAACGTGGCGATTTCTTATCAGGTTTTGACTCAACACTATAAGAAATAATAACAAAATATATATAAATATAATTAATTAAATAATAAAACGATAAGTTTTCAGGGTTCAGGAAGCTCAAAATAATAACTAATTTTCCTTTGTCTCATAGATATGAGATATTAATTAGTTAAAAAAAGAAAAAAAGTAAAAATAAATTAATTACAAAATTTATTTCTTATATTCACTATTATTTAAGGTGTTCTATTCACCGATCCGTAGTTGCAGTATTACGTTTTTGAGGCCAACCTTCTGACTCATTGCCCAGATCGTATATATTCAGTCTTTGGACCCTAAACGGTTCGATGACTTGCAGCGTGAATTGCATTTCAAGTGAAAAAAAAGACTGAAAAAAAGAAATATACATAAAAAAAATGACAGACAGACTGAGAAAATGACAAGCTGACGGATCGTGCGGGTCTGGCGAGTTTACGACCAGTATAAGTGGTACAAGACAAGCCCACTGAGCCCCGGCACGATCCCCAACGAACCGATAATTGCGCCCAAAAGAGAGCGCACAAAAAACAAAGAAAAAACACTGGAAAATTGAAACTCTCCAAAGAAACATGAGAAAAAAATAAATAAAGAGTGGCGGTTCACGGTAAGTTAAATGAAAACCAAAACAAAGTCATTAAACGCTAAAAACTACAAAAAATAAAAGACGGAAAATTACCGAGCAATAATAGAAAAAGTTTAAAGAGCTTTGACGCTGAAGTGGTTTTTCATTTTCACTTTCACTGTTCCGTGGGAAAGGGAGTTAAGGTGGGGATAGGGGTATAGGGAACGCGTATGTTGCGCTCTGATAACCAGTCAAAGAGTCACAGTCAGAGTCAGAGGCCAACAGTCGAGGCAGAAAGAGCATTCTAAATAGTCGGTCACATCTCGTTGGCTCCCAAATGAGTCATTCAGGTGACCCAAAAATGAAGGATGGCTCACTTTGGAACGATCTCGATGGTTTGAGTCACTTTTCTGGAACTATAGAGGAATTTTTTATATTATTTCATGGCAAGATAAAGACGAAGTGATATAATTTAAATATACAACATTTATAATTAAATGTATAATTATATATTTGTACATTAATAAATGTACAATAACAAACTTTATTTGGGAACATTCTGGGCAAACGATTAATTATACGAATAATCTTTTATCTATATCAAAAACTCTTTAAAAAGTTCATAAAAATAGGTATACTTTTTCTTGCATTCGAGTTTATCTAGACCTTTCCTAAGTTTTGGACATATAGTGGACATTATAGTGTATAATTGGCATTATTTTGGAACGTCTGGAATCGGATCACTAGTTCTTAGAGAGCGGGACTCGCTGGAGTCTCGGAGGGAACGAGTAAGCTTTCGCTAATTCTAGAGTTTATCTGAATGTTTCTTCTAGTAAAACTCTATATATTTGTGTAAAATTAAAAAATCCTTGTTGTTTATGCTGCTTTTCTATTTATTATGGATATATTATATAAGTTTTTAAAAGAGATTATAATGATATAATATTAAGAAAAAAAGGTTAGCTATACAAAGAAAATATATAAAATAAAAAAGGGGAAATCAAATCAGCAGAGTTTGTGTTCTCGCTGTTCTTTTTTTTTTTTTTTTATAAAATTTAGATTTAGAATTCGGGAGAACCGTTTGCATCTTACAATTTCGCATTGTCCTTGATCCACTGCCTCAGCAGGGAGACCCGCGCGTAGCCATCGGGTGCAGCTCTGCCGCAACCTCCGAGCACAAAGCTGGCCACGCCCGCCAGCCGCCCCTGATAGGTGGCCGGTCCGCCGGAGTCGCCAAAGCAGGCTCCCTTCCGGGCATCATGGATCAGGCAGATGGTGGTCTCCTGCAGTCGCGGCAGGAACCTTCGCCGACAGGTGTTCCGCTCCAGTAACCTCACTTGGGCGTACAGTAAGTCGTTGGAGAGGGGTCCTCTGGTGGCAATGGCTCCCCAGCCGGAAATGAAGACGTTGGCGTTGGTGGGTGGATCCTCGGTGGCCAGCTCGATGGTCTTGGCGTTGGCATTGAGATTCAGCGGCTGGGTGAGGCGGAGCAGAGCCACGTCATAGCCGAAGGCCCCAAATTTGGGATGAACGTGAACGTTGGCCACCTGCCTGGTTTCAGCGCCGGCGCCGCCCGAGAGGCGCAGGCTGCCCGCCAAGATGGACAGCTGGTTGGCTGGAGTGCTGTTGGGGGAAATATATATCTCTGGGATTATTTTTAGATATATAATTTACTCACACATTCGAGCCCTGCTTGACACAGTGGGCAGCGGTCAGGATGTAGGTGCTGGAGAGGATGGAGCCACCGCAGGTGTGACGTCCACGACGACGCAGCGAGATCTGATGGGGAAACTGCCCGGTCTGGGCTCGGGTTCCGCCCACAATGCGGGGACTCGGGGCATCGGCATCGGTGTCGGTGTCGGTGTCGTTATCCTGGGCTAGGATTTGGCTGGTTCCTAGAAGGAGTAGGCAGCACCAGAGCAGAGGGAGAGTCATCGACATGGTTTGTGATTGGATGTTCCTGTCCAGAAATGCCTTCCTGCTTCCCCTATTTATGGGGGGCTCATCATCATTAGCTTCTTGAGATGTCAATGTCAGCGCTATCGATTGGAGGTTTAACCTAATTTGGCTTCGTTTTGGGTTTTGTTTTTTTTTGGTTTATTTTTTATGGAAATGAAGCCCTGCTAATTACCAGGGGAAGGGGTTTCGCATGGGAACGGGAACTGATTAAGTTCAAGCAGGAAAAGCAGATAGGGATTCCCTTAATTAATATTTCTTTCTTTTTATTTTAATAAAAATGAAATTCATTTTATTATATATACTCTTTTTTTTGCATAAAAATCGTTTGCCCACCGCTGAGACCCCTGGGCTATGCCGTTTATTTTTATAAAACCAACTCTAGGAAATTCTTAGGTAACATCAGGGGGATTTCTGGGCCATAAACCTAGTCCAGCCCCATTGAGGTCATAAATAAATAAACATTTCATGCGTTTAGTTAGCGATTATTACGTTGACCAGCAGCTAGTGCCAGTATCGCCGATCCTTATCCTTATCGCCCATCGAGAGCCCATTGACTCATAAGGCAGAAAATAAAAACTGCTTGCTTGCCCAAGAACTACAAAGTTAATATAAAATATATATTTACAAAAAAAATATTTAAAAAATATTTAAAAAATATATTTATTCAGCAATCTGCTCCTGAATCCATGCCGAGAACGGTGCCAGCTTCACAAAGACATTCGGGTAGCGGGAGCCACAAGCTCCCACCACAAAGTTGGTCAACCCGATGAGCTTGTCGTTGAAGACGGCGCCACTGCCTCCGTCGCCATGGCAGGTGCCCTGCTTGAGCTCGTGCGAGAGGCAGAAGCTATCCCCAGCCGGGTCGCTGTACGCCTCCTGGCACTCGGCCGCGGTGGCCACCTGCAGGGCCATCTCCCGGATCTTGTACGAGTTGCTGCCCTCCGTGGTACGGCCCCAGCCTGCCACGCTGACATCAGAGCCCTCGGCGGGCAGGGCCTCATCGGCGCCCGCCACCTCGATGGCCTTGATGCGATCGGTGTAGGTCAGCGCGGAGCTGAGCTTGATCACAGCCAGGTTGTTCTGCAGCTGATAGTAGTCCGGATGGATGGTGGTCGAGTCCACGGTGACTATGTGGCCGCCGGCATACTGATTGGTGCTGCCCACGCGGACGGAGAGGCGACTGGCAGCGATGCTGTTTGGGGTTGAGGGTTGAGTTGGGGATTAGTAAGGGGATCAAGCAAGAAGGTAATGGTGGGTTTTTTGATTACTATTTCATATTTTTAAACTAAGAGATATATCTGCTTATTAAAAATTAAATTAGCTGGGAAGTTTTAAATTATTTAAAGCTATATATCGTTCACAAAAGGGGTTTAAGTGGCTTTGAATTAAAGTTTCCTTTATACCAGCGCTTAAAAGTATGCAATGCTTATTAGGATTTAAAGTCCGGGTATTCTAAAGTCGGGGTAATTTTTGTAAAACATTTCCCTTTCCTAGAAAAATGTATTAGGGGGAGATTTAATTTATTTCAGCTTTGATGGCATTTATTTTAGTCCAAAATATCGAAATATCACGCATACGACTAGTGGTACAACCTTAAGTGGAATATTACGCATACGACAAGTGGAACGGGACTCAGCACCAGTATATTCTTTAAATTATTTACATTTACTTCAGTTTGTTAATATAATTACTAGAAATATTAATTTTAAATATAAAAAATACCAATATATTTTATAAACTATTTCTTGGGTCCCTCAAACCCTTAACTTTTTACTCTCAGATCTCAATAAGAAGGAATATTTTTTAAGGAATACTTTGAACCCCCTAAGATGCCATCTCCCTCTTCCCCCTTAATCCCCATACTCACAGCTTTGCATCCCGATGCACACAGTGGGCAGTGGTCAGGATCTTGGTCGGTGAGAGAATGCAACCTCCGCACACATGGGCGTTGTCCACGCGCAGGGAGACGGCGAATGGGGTGGCATTCAGGCCCGCCTCCTCGCCGCCCATGATGCGTCCACGGGCCTGAACCGCGACCAGAAGGGACAGGCCCAACAGGCCCAGAATCAGAGATCTCTGCTGCATCTTGCTCTTGGTTGGTCGGTGGTTGGAATCGAAATGCGCAACTCTAGCGGCTCCAACCCCTGTATTTGACCAGCCGACGTTATCTTCGGCTTGGGCATCGAAGGTAAATCTAATCTTATCGCCGCGGAATTGGAATTGGACGGCCGGCGGCTTTATACGCGTCGTTAGTTGTTATTTCACCGATCAAATTGGCACATAAATAGCTCAGGAGGAGGAGGAGGAGGAGGAACTGGGGGGTGATGGAAGGAAGTGTCCAGTTCCAGTGTGTGTTTCCCTTGATCTAAGGCCAATGACAAGACAGTAAATAGAACTACATGAGATCTGAGATAGATAAAGATGAGTAAGCTGGGTGAGTCAGGCAGAAAAAGGCTAGAAAAATCCAAGGGGTTAGCTTAGAGGTATTTCCCTGTAGATTTAAGAAATTAATTCCTTAAATACTGAATTAATTTAATTAAAGGTTTCCTACTTAATCCACTTTCTCCTTAGCAACTTGAATTTATTTTAAAGAATTTCACAAAAATTAACAGCTTGTATTTATAGCCAACACCTTTATCTTTTTAAGTGGGATTTGCCCAAGATCTGTATCACTATTTAGGCGATAACAAATCAGGATTATACGCATTTAGCTTAGTCATTATCTTAGCCAGCTTTATGATGGGTATTTTTCAAAGAATTTTGGCGCCTAAGAACCTATAATTTCTTGGTTTGATCTATAAATTACTATAATACTATACTATACTATATATGATCTATAAATTACAAATCCCCTGACTGACCAAGTTTTACCTTAATTTACAATCCCAAGTTAGATCATCAATGGCCATAATCCCCATAAAATCGAAGGTTCCGTGTGGAAACTTTGAACGTCGAGCGCCCGGCCGGCGTCCTATCGACTTTAATTTATGGCCAGCACTAAATTCCCGATGGTCTATATGGTTTTGACCATAAACTGGGCCAGGTCATTGCAGTCTGGGATTAATCAGAAAAAAATACACTTGTTGTTGTTTTTTTTTGGAAAAAAACACACTTTATGCACAGGAAAAAAATGTATAAAAAAATTAAGGGCTATCCTTGGGGGGTTTTTGAAGATTTCCAGGGAGTGTCAGGGATTTTTAAGGATCTTTAAAGACTTCCATTGATCTCCAATTATCTCCAGTGATCTCTAGGGATATCCAGTGATTTCCAAGTGATCTTCCAGTGATCTTCAGTGATCTTCAGTGATCTCCAGGGATCTTCAGTGATCTTCAGTGATCTCCAGGGATCTCTAGTGATCTCCAGTGATTTCCAGTGATCTCCCAGTGATCTCCAGGGATCTCCAGGGATCTCAAGGGATTTCCAGGGACCTCCCAGTGATCTCTAGACAACTTCAGCAACCTCCAGTGATCTGTAGTGATCTCCCAGCTTTCTCCAGTGATATCTAGGGATCTCCAGTGAGCCTTAAAGAACTCCAGCAACCTCCAGTGATCTCCCATCTGTCTCCCAGCTCTCTCCAGTACCCTCCCAGCTCTCTCTCCCAGCTCCCTAGCTCTTATTGGCCTCAATCCAAGCCAGATAGTATGAGACGCGGGTGGCTATATCCGGGAACTTGCTTCCACACTCCCCAAAGTGGAAGCTAGTGACAGCCCTCAGGATGTCCTTATCGTCCACGACCGCTGCTCCGGCATCTCCGCGGCAAATGCCCTCCTTCTCGGCACTGGACACGCAGACCACGTGCTCGTAGCCATAGCCGGCGGAGAGTTCGCACCAGGGAGCACTCAGAGTGTTGTAGTTGGCCTTCTGCAGCTTGTAGGAGGCAGTGCCATCGGAGAGCTCACCCCAACCGGCCACATAGACCGGAGTGCCGTTGGGCAGCTCCTCCACCTCGCCTTCAGACTCCTCCACCTCGGGCATGGTGACGGCGGCAATGCGATCGTTGAAGGTCAAGTTCTGGTCGAGGAACAGGATGGCCAGATTGTGCAGGAAGTTGCCGTAGGAGGGATGGATGAGGATGCTCTTGACGCTGACAATAGAGCCGCCGGCAAACTGGTTAATGCTGCCCACGCGGACGGCCACCGAGCTGGGATCCAAGCTGGGGGATTAGGAGATTAGTTAAGGTTCTGATAGTCCGGAGAATTACTTACGGCGTAGTGGAGACACTGGAGACACAGCTGGCGGCGGTCAGGATACGGTTGTTGTCAATGATGGAGCCGGAGCAGGCATGGGCCTTGTTCACGCGCACCGACACAGTCCAGGGATACTCACCCTGGGCGGCATCCTCGCCACCCAGGATGCGGCCTTGGGGCGAGGCATTGCTGGCAGCAAGCAGTCCGCAGATTAGGAGCAGGCCCAGAGCAATGCGTGGATCAGCCATGGCGATTAATTTCCAACTGAACGTGGACTAACGATCGATGGTCAGTGCTGGGTAACCGTTCCACCTCGATCTAATCAGGGAGATATATACCCTCGATTTATGGCTGAACAGGCCGAGATAAGATTGCTCTGGAACAACCCTGATCGTAAAAGTCGGCGGCTCTATAAATGCCAGGCCGGCGACCTGAGAGCCTTTCAGTTGTTATCCACTTCATCGCGAGCATGACTCCCTTCCAGTTTGTGCTCCTCCTCGTCCTGGCCTTGGGCCTGACCGAAGCCAAGCGAGCGCCGGCGGATGTGGGCTCTCATCCCTACAGCGTCTCCCTGCGCCGGAATGGAGTCCATGTTTGTGGAGGAGCCCTCATCACTGCCCAGTGGGCTTTGACCTCCGCCCACTGTGTGAGCTTGGGTGGAGGACAGCAAAGGTAGAGGCTACTACGAGGATTCCTTATCCTTCTCCTCTTAATATTCTTCTCCAAAACCCCACAGCTATCCCCCTTCCTCCTATACCCTGCGAGTGGGCAGCATTCAGCGCCTGGCCGGCGGCCAGCTGATTCCTCTCTCCCAGGTCATCATCCACAAGGACTACTCCAGCTCCTCTGCGGCTGGAGCCAATGACCTGGCCCTGTTGCAGCTGCAGACGCCGGTAATCCTGAATGCCAACACCCAGCCCATTGACTTGGCCACCGCCAGACCTGCGGCTGGCGTCCAGGTCACCTTCTCGGGCTGGGGTTCGGCCAAGCCGGATGGAGCCCTGAGCCATGGCCTGCAGGTGGCCACGCGAAAGAGCCTGAGCTCGGCCGACTGCCAGAAGGAGTTGTTCCTGGAGCAGGAGGATCTGCTCTGCCTCAGTCCAGCCGCCGAAGATGATACCGCCGGCCTGTGTTCCGGCGACGCTGGAGCTCCTGCGGTCTACGAGGACAAGCTGGTGGGCATCGCCGCCTTTTTTGTGAGTGGCTGCAGCTCGGGGCAGCCCGATGGCTATGTGGATGTGACCCAGCATCTGGAATGGATTATCGAGAATTCTTCTTGAATAAATGAATGACAACCTAGGTCTGAGGGGGGTTATCTTCTTCTTATTTCTTGGGATTTTCCCGAATATTTATTTGTTGTTTATGCTGACTTGCAAAATCATTTAATTGATTTCAAAGATTGTTATTTTTTAATCATTAATCGATTGTTTAATCGCAAAGTATAAAAAAATATTACCTAATGACTCACTGTGGCCCTTGACTTATCTCGAGTAGGGCCTCTTAAAGAATTCTATTGAAAGGGATTTGTACTTCAATTTGAGGAGGTTTTTCCTGGTTTGATTTGCACTTAAGACTTACTATTGCATCACTTTGCTTGGTTCATCTCTAATAGAGATGGAAATGAGTCGATAGTAATGGTTTATAATTCGATTTTCAATGTATTTATCCTTAAAGATATCACGGGTTAAAAATTAAGCTTAATAATATTACATTGTTATTAAAAATAGTTCAAAATAACAATTTAAAGGGGTTTCAGTTGGTTTATATTTTATTGCAAACTTTTGGACACCTTTTTTTAATAAATTTCAACATCAAAATTGAAAAATCATCGATAATCATATATTTAAAATCGATTTTCGATTTATTTATACCTAAAAGACATCAGGGGCTAAAAAAGTAAGCTTAATAACAATAAATTGTCTTTAAAATAACCATTTTATGTGGTTTTAGTTGTAAAATAATTTAATGGCATACTTTTGGACACCTTTTTTAATAGATCTCAAAATCAAGGTGGAAGAATCATCGATAATTATCTATTTGAAATCGATGTTCGATTTTTGCATCAGTAAAATACATCTGGGATTAAAAAAGTATACTTACAAATAATATATATTCTTAATAATAACCATTTCAAGGGATTTCAGTTGGTATATAATTTTGTTGCATACTTTTAGACACATTTTCTAATAGATTTCAAAGTGATATCGATTTCTTTGAATTACTTTCTTTGAAATTAAAGATTTGAGGTAAGCCAGACGGATATTAAAATTCCAGTTTATGGATTCTATAAAGAATAACCGATCTTCTTAATATTTTTATAATTAAGAATCAATATAAGTTCCCCTTTTTTTCGGCGCTCCTAAGATAATGTAGTATAAGTTTTATGACTTAAAAACAAAGATTAAAAGAAACTTAAATAGAAATTATACTTTCTTTATCATTTCTGCTGCTGTTCAATGTATAATTCTAATCTCTTAATTATTCCGATATCAGACATAAGGTTGCTTATATTGATTTCAACTGATAACCCACACGTTGGCACTGATATTCGATTTTGAGCAATGTTTTTCAACGATTATTGATAATAAGACTTGGGGGAAAATAAGAGGCAGTAACTAAGATAGGAAAAACCTTGAAAATTAAACTAGATAAATCAGATATTTAAGATATATCCGAACTTATTCCTTTAAGAATTCAATGGGTATAAAATATATATCAAATTTATCAATTTCTTTCCATCACACCCCAACATAATCCCAAAAAGAAGATGTGGCTTCTTGAATCTTGCTCTTTTTACGAATTAAAAATTTATTGCAACTGCTCCTGGATCCACTCGTAGTTTGCCGCAATGCTCACGAATCTCTCCGGCAGCAGGCCACCGCACTCGCCCAGCATCTGGCCGCCCAGACCCACCAGCTCGCCATTATAGACGGCGGGTCCTCCCATATCGCCGCGGCAGATGCCCTGGCGACGGCCATGGCCCAGGCACAGCATCTGCTCATCGATCAGCGGCTCCGTCTCCTTGCTGGCCAGAGCACAGTTCCGGGGGGCCACAACCTCGGCTCCGCCAATCTGCAGGGTTCGATGCATGTTCTCCTCCGTCTCGGTGGTGCGACCCCAGCCAGAGACCTCCACGTGGGCGCCCAGGGGCGGCGAGACCTTCGACAGGGGAATGGCGGCCACTGACTCACTGAATTTGAACTCCTCCTCCATGCGGAGCAGGGCAATGCCGGTCTTCAGGGTGGTGTAGTTGGGATTGATGGTGATCTCCGCGACGCGCACACTCTGGCCGCCGGTGTACAGATCCACGGAGCCGACGGTGACGCGGAACAGGTTGGGGGACCACCTTAAGGAGGGAGGAGAAGGGGGATTAGGAGGTTGGGTAATTAATTAATTTTATTGGGGTTAGAAATTTGGGGTGGAAACTTGGTTAAAGTGTCTAAAAGTATGCCCTGGTAGAGTGTTTGAAAATTAATTAAGAAAAAATCTTAAGGGTTTAGTTGGGGTCTTGAGAAATTATTTAAAATTTAGTTAATAGTTCTAAATAAATTGTAAATAATTTCTCAAGACCCCAACTAAGCCTATAAATATTTTCTTTAATATTTTTCCACTTCACAAATATTTTTAAATATATTCGTAACTTTGTTATTTAATTAAAAAAAAAATAGAAAGAAAGCCTTCAACTTACGGCTGGTCCTTGCCAACTGGGTTTGAAAATTAATCAAGGAAAAATTTATGGGCTTAGTTGGGGACTTGGGGAATTATTTACAATTTAGTAACAATTATTAGGCACTTCACAAAGATTTTATAAATATTTTTAACTTTGTTATTTAATTATTAAAAAAAGAAAGAAAGAAAGCCTTAAACTTACGGCTTGTCCTTGCCGTTCGGGTTTGAAAATTAATCAAGGAAAAATTTATAGGTTTAGTTGGGGACTTGAGGAATTATTTACAATTTAGT
Organism: Drosophila auraria; assembly: GCA_008042615.1. Classification (NCBI taxonomy): domain Eukaryota; kingdom Metazoa; phylum Arthropoda; class Insecta; order Diptera; family Drosophilidae; genus Drosophila; species Drosophila auraria. Next base: position 55,416 of record VNJW01004830.1, on the reverse strand, counting down.
TACAATTATTTAGCACTTCAAAAATATTTTTTAAAATATATTTTAGCATTGTTATTAATTAAAAAAAAAAAATAGAAAGAAAGCCTTCAACTTACGGCTTGTCCTTGCCCTCCGAGCAGACGCAGGTGAGGGCTGTCAAAGCATAACGCTTGCTGATGACCACAGCTCCACAGTTGTAGCTTCCTCCGATGGAGAGGGAACCCTGGTAGGGCAGCTGGCCCACCACAGCGTCCTCGCCTCCGGCAATCCTGCCCTGGGGCTGGGCCAGGCAACCAGCAGCTACAAGAACTAATCCAAAAGCGAGTGAGAGTTTCATCTTGGCTAGCTTCCTTCCAATTGATGAGCCTCCAAGGCAATGGCGTGAGGTTATATAGGGCCCAGAGACCCCAGAGGGTTATCTTATCGAGGCAGATAGAGAGGCGGAAAGATAGAGCCATCCGGTGGACAGCTGCCCCTTTCGATAAGACAAGCCCTCGCCTTGTGGGGGATCGTTGATTTCGGTGGAATCTATATTCTATAAGTTTCTTGAAAAGATTTATTATTTCCCACCACCAAATCCAAGTAAAGCAGATATAATCCTTGGAGTAGCAACGACCTCTGATCGGCTGACGGATGAGTGTCATGGGGGAGGAGGGGAAACACGTTTGGTGGCGGCGGCTGCATGCCACACGGGGGCAACGATCGCAGATCGAGATCTGCACGTAGCCAAGCTCATCTCGATTCGATTTGGCAGCCAGCCGGTGGCCCAACCTGTTGTTGGCTCTCATTTCGAACCACATTTTGCACCGCCAGAGCCAGAGAGCCCCTCTTAAATGGTTGGCCCGCTGGCCAGGTTTGTCCATTCGCAGACTCACCGCCGACGACCAACGACCAACGACGACGACGACAACCATGATCTTGCGGACGACGACTGGTCAGTGGCTGCTCCAGCAGCAGCTCCTGCTGCTCCTCCTCTCGCTGCTACTCCTGCTGCCAGCCATAGCCATTGCCAAGACGGTTAATCCTGACCCTCAACAAATCCAAATCCAGCCAGAACGAACGGGACTGCCAGAGCCCAGGGCCTATATGCCTGATGCCCAGCACCTGGACTTTGTCTATCACGATCACGAGGAGCTGACGAGGTTTCTCAGGTGGGTTTTGAACAGAAAATTCCTTTAAAAAAAAAATAAATATTATTTATAAATTATTTCCTTACCTTTTTATTCCTTTATAGAGCCACCAGTGCCCGTTATCCCAATCTCACCGCTCTCTACTCCATTGGCAAGTCCATCCAGGGCCGGGATCTGTGGGTAATGGTGGTCAGCTCCTCGCCCTATGAGCATATGGTGGGCAAGCCCGATGTCAAGTACGTGGGCAATATCCATGGCAACGAGCCTGTGGGCAGGGAGATGCTGCTTCACCTCATCCAGTACTTTGTGACCAGCTACGGCTCCGATCAGTATGTCAAGTGGCTGCTGGACAATACCAGGATTCACATACTGCCCACCATGAATCCGGACGGTTATGCGGTGTCCAAGGAGGGCACTTGTGATGGGGGTCAGGGCAGGTAGGGCTTACACTCTCCCAAATAGAGAGTTTCAGAGTAAGAAGGAATCTTTTCAGGTACAATGCCCGTGGCTTCGATTTGAACCGGAACTTCCCGGACTACTTCAAGCAGAACAACAAGCGCGGTCAGCCGGAAACGGATGCGGTCAAAGACTGGATATCCAAGATCCAGTTCGTGCTGAGCGGGAGTCTCCATGGCGGCGCTCTGGTGGCCAGTTATCCCTACGACAATACGCCCAACTCCAGTAAGTAGTCTCAGGAGTATCTTGCTTTTAAACTAAACTAGTTTGAGGAGTATCTTCCTCTAAACCTTATAGTTATGTCCGTCTGCTTCTTTAGTTCCTTTTTTTTACTGGAAATCCTATCTCCTAAAGTAATATCACATTTAAGTGTAGCTGATACCAAAAATTAGTCACAATCGAAACTTTGTTAGGAGGCTCGTTATGATGTCTTCGAAAGATAATCCCAATCGGCAACAGGCGTTCCTTACAAAGTCCACTGCTGATTTCCTGGGGTATTATCACGAGTCTCAATCGTAAATCTTTGTGAATGAAATGATTTATTCTTCGAAGAAATCTTCTGCGGATTTTTTCAGCTAGAATTTCCAACAGGTGCCGACCTCAAGCGACGGGTAACTATGATAAATAATGAAGTAAAGGCACAAATAGGATTTCTTCCTATCTTTTTTTTATAATAAAAAAAAATATATTTGACATTTGGCAATCCTTTGCTTTTTAGCTATTTTATGCCAAAAATTATACCTTAAATATGTGTATTTTAGGGAATCGATAAATCGATATTTATCGATAATTGCAAAAAAGACGAAGATCACCAAAAACACACACTAGATGGTAAGGCCAAAAAGCTAGGGCTGATCAAGAATGTAAGGATCTACAAGGCCATCCTTGATACAGATCCATAGAAACATCTTACGTTATTAGACACTCACCATACCCTTCGGTCCACCGAAGTCACACTCTCCTCCTCTCGCTTCCACTCCCATGCTCCCATTGCGGGTGCCGATTGATAAAGCCTCTGCTCTCTGTACTCTCCCACCAATATGGCTGCTCAAAGGGATCTGCCGATCGTCCGCCCTGTGCGCGAGTGAGTCCGCGTGAGTCCCTTGGAACACCCCCAACTAATCGTGTTGCTTCTCTTCCTCCTCCTTCGCCTCCTGCTCCTCCTGCGATGCCACAACATGTCCCCTGGGCGCAGTGTTCCAGACCTACTCGGCGGCGCCGTCCCTGACGCCCGACGATGATGTGTTCAAGCACCTGTCCCTGGTCTATGCCCGCAACCATGCCAAGATGTCCCGCGGCGTGGCCTGCAAGTCGGCGACGCCGGCCTTCGAGAATGGCATCACGAACGGGGCTGCCTGGTATCCCCTGACCGGAGGAATGCAGGACTACAACTATGTGTGGTACGGGTGCATGGAGATCACCCTGGAGATATCCTGCTGCAAGTTCCCGCCCGCCTACGAGCTGAAGAAGTACTGGGAGGATAATCAGCTGGTGAGGATTGGTTTTTTTCTAGGTTTTCCGGTAATTATAGCTTTATCACTTCCCAGTCCATGATCAAATTCCTGGCCGAGGCCCATCGGGGCGTCCAGGGCTTTGTGTTCGATCCCGCGGGCATGCCCATCGAGCGAGCCTCCATCAAGATCAAGGGGCGAGATGTGGGCTTCCAGACCACCAAGTATGGGGAGTTCTGGCGCATCCTCCTGCCGGGCTACTACAAAGTAGAGGTGGGTATAGGTCGGCGGTTACTCTAAATGGATGACTTACTACCCTTTAATCTCCTCCAGGTCTTTGCCGAGGGCTTTGCCCCGCGCGAGGTGGAGTTCGTGATTGTGGAGCAGCATCCCACTTTGCTGAATGTGACGCTGCAGCCCTCGAAGGTAGGTCTAACCAGGGTCTATATTCCATCTTTAGGAACCTTTGGTGCTGGCTAACCCTCTCTGTTCTTAATCCTAACCCCTAACCAAGCAGTACCTGCTGGCAGCCACTTCCACTCAGGCCTCCTCTGGGAAGCGGCGTATCAATGGCAAGCTGTCCTCCGACTAAGTTCAAATCCCCGCCCAAGGAGCGTGTAAATACTAGCTGAAGTGCTTTAGACCCCAACTAACCCATCTAACACTAATCCTGCCTAGCTGAATCTCTCTTTCTTTAAACCCTCCTAAGTTTCCTTCGGGTAATCCTGGTAAAAGAACCTTAACTAACTTAAGTGTTGTTGTTGTTAATATTTGAGATATTGTAAAGGCAAAACCATGATCAATATATACCTTTTCGATGACTCACCTCTCTTTTAATCAATTCCCTAGCGCATTGAGGGCATCGGCGGTGCCATGGGTCCAGCGGGTGTTGGTCCAGGACCCGGCGTGGCCGTGAGTCCCGGCGGTTTGTACCGACCCATTCAGGCGCCGCAACACTATCGTCCTCCAGGACCAGGGCCGTATGTGGGCGCCGCCTCCAGCGACAATGGCATCTTCTCGACCCTCACCAATGGCCTCAACAGCCTCTACTCGAACATATTCGGTTAAGGATCTTCGTAAGGATTTTAAGGATTTTTTGTTTACTTTTAAGCGAGTTAGGCTAAGCATCGGAACTGGAACTGGATCTGTAACTGGAACCCGAACCTTCGTCGTACTATTTATTGGGGTTTTCCCCTCGAATAAAACGTTCAAAATCGTGCAATCTAAGGTTAATATGTATTTTTTACGTCTGGGGGGAAGTTAAGCTTAAACGTCCAGGGGTTTTCAGATTTTCAGGATCTTCTGAAGGATTTGAGGAATTTATTGTTTGCTTGTAAGTAAGTAGGAACTGGAACCAGAACTTTGTCATACTATTTATTGGGGTATTCCCAAGGTTAATGCATTTTCTATACGTCTGGGGGGGGGGCTAAGCCTTAAACGTCCACGGGTTTTCGGATATTCTGGATCTTCTTAAGGATTTAAAGGATTTTTTGTTTACTTTTCAGCCAGCTAGGATTAGCACTGGAACCAGACTGGAACCGAAACCTTCGTGGTACTATTTATTGGGGTATTCCCCCCGAGTAAAGCATTCAAACCCGTGCAATCTAAGGTTAATGCATATTTTGTATGTCTGGGGGGGTCTTAGTCTTCAACGTCCAGGGGTTTGCAGATTTTTGGATCTTCCTAAGGATTTTAATGGTTTTTTCTTTACTTTTCAACAAGCTTGGCTAAGCACTGGAACCGGAACTGGAACCAGAACCTTCGTCGTACTATTTATTGGGGTTTCCCCCCCAGAAGATAGCGTTCAAAGCCGTGCAAGCTAAGGCTAATGAATTTTCTATACGTCTGGAGGGGGGCCTAAGGATTTTTTGCTTAATATTTATTAAGTAATTCCCCCGAATAAAGTCCTTAAGCCCTTGCAATCTGAGGTTAATCAATTTCCAATACCTCTGGGGGGGTCTTGGCCTTAAGGTGGGGTTTATTTTTGTACCTCTGGGGGGGCTTAGCCTTAAACGTCCAGGAGGGGGCTTTCAGATTTTCCTGGGCTCTCAGTTCAGAGGCAGATTTTACTCGCACAGATATTGGGGAAATTAAGTCGGAATCGGAACGTTCATGCAAAACCTCTCAACTGAAGTCGAAGTCGAAAACGAACTCGAAAAGCATTTCTCTATTTCTATAAATTTTTTGGAATTCAGCTCTCTGACCAAAATTCAATTCGGTATCTAAAGCCACTAAGCCTTTTATAGCCAACTTGAAGCCAGTTAAGAAACGAGACCCACAGAAACGAAGAGGACTTCATGAACAGAACCGGAAGCCAGGATACCTAAGGAAGAAACGGGGGAAAGATATAATAAGATATATAAGATAAAGACTGGAATATAGAAAGCAAGATGCACTACACAGACCTGTCTGGCTTCGCCTACAATGCGGAACACGGCGGTCTGAGCTCGAACTTGGAGTTTCGGGTAAGCTCTTAGTCCTAGGAGGTGACACCACTTCCTTACTTTATCCTTTCCCCCAGTTCTCTGGCCCGGGTTCCATACCGAACTCCGTCCAGCAATACAATGTCATGCGCGGCGCCGAGCTGGCCGAGCTGAGGCGCCGCCGGGAGCGCACGCCCGGCTATCCGCTCTTCTGCAAGGTGCGTTGTCCCGGCAGCGATGTGAACAGCATGGTCAAGTCCCGGGACCTGGACGTGGTCACTCAGCTCTCCCTAGACTCCAAGACCAAGATCAGGGATGAAGCTGATGAAGCTGATGAGGAGGGCAGTGAGTGGGACTACAAGGCTTCGGACTCGGTGCGCCTTTGTGGCGGCGCGGACATTCCACAAGCCAAGGGCAAAGGCAAGGGGTCCAGGGTCAGGAAAATGAAGGTTCCGGCGGTCAAGAGTGCCAGGAAGCACCAACAGCAACACCCACATCCTCGTCGTCGTCTGCCTGGCCAGAAAAACGACATCTTGGACAAGCTGAAGAACCTGCATCTCGAGGTCTGCGCGGAGCTGCAGAACCTGGTGGATGAGGAACAGGCCATCCTCTGTCCCAGCCTCGAACCCAGCCCCGAACCCAGTCCCTCGCCCAGCCCCAGGAGGCCCAAGAAGGTCAAGCACCGGCGGATGCAGCAGCGGGAGCAGCAGGAAGAGAAGCCCCGAAGGATTCAGGAAGAGAAGCCTCGAAGGATAAAGCGGGAGCAGCCCGCCAAGCGACAGGAAGAGAAGCAACCCCGAAGGATCCAGCAGCAACAGCCGGAGTACCAGCCCATCCACCGCCAGGTAGAGAAGCCCCCACAGCAGCTCCTCCAGCGCTCCGGCGACCAGGTCTCCTACGAGGACTACTACCAGCCGCAGCCCAAGTGGGTGGACATCATGCCCTCGGCCATGATGTCGCAGGGCATCAAGGTCAACGTCTGCACCTGTCCGGCGGCCACTCCTCAGTCCGCCATGAAGTTCATGGAGCAGTATGGCAGCCTGGAGCCGGAGTCTCTGAACCCGTTCTTCCAGGAGGACAGCGACCTGGATCACGAGTTTGCCGATCGCAAGGGCTACCTGCGCTACGTGGAGCCACGTCCCCTGGTCGACGACGAGTCGACTGATTCGGATCTGGTCCACACAGATCATCATTGCGCCCCTGATCCCTGCCAGCCGCTGGCGAAGAAGCCCTGCTTCATCGAGCTGGAGAAGCGGCCGCACCAGGTCAGCCTCCTGCGGAGCCTCTCGCCCATGAGGTATACCTCCCAGGGCTCCGAGCTGGTGGTGGAGAAGCCACCGCCGGCCCCGGCACCGTCACAAATCGAGGTGCCGCCACTGGATCTGCAGCCAAGGAAGAAAACCAAGAAAGCTCCAAAGGCGAAGAGCGACAAGGTGCCCAAGTCCGCCAAGTCCAATGCCGCTCCAGCCAAGGTCGTGCGTCCACGCTGGCGTCCGGTAAAGGCGGGCAAGGTGGAGGAGTTGAAGGCCCGCCTGCCGGCAGGCTCTCAGCCGGTGGCAGCCGCCCTCCAGCCAGCCAAGAATCCAGCCAAGAGTCCATCCAAGACTCCATCCAAGAATCCCTCCAAGAGTCCCTCCAAGAGTCCCTCCAAGAATCCCTCCACCACGAACCCAGCTCAGCCTCCTCAGCCACCTGCCACCGCCGGCACACCGCCGAAGCGCCCAAAGAAACCCAAGGCAGGCAAGAAGGATCCCCCTGTGGTCTACAGCAAGTCCCTGGAGGAGCTCAAGTGCGAGAAGCTGAGGATCTACAACAAGATCTCCTTCACCCAGGAGCGGGTGATCAGTGCCCTGGACAAGCTGCAGATCAACCTCATACAGCTGCCGGCGGCGGCCCACAAGAATGTCCAGGAGCGTCAGAAGCGCCAGCGCAATGCCTTCGAGTTCTGCGTGCGCTTCGCCCGGAACTTCCTGTATCCCCTCAAGGGGATGATTGACGACGTAAGGATCACGTCGGTGGCCAACTTCAATAGCGCCATCTCCAACGAGGCCAGCCACCGGGTGATGTGCGTCTACGGCCTGATGCTGCAGTCCATCCAGACGTACCAGCGCCAGCTGCGCTACTTTCTGCTCGAGAAGGTGGCCCAGAAGCTGAGCGCCCTCATCGAGATGATCTACACGATGACCAACTGCTGCCTGGACAAGAACATCCTCGACCGCAACGATCCGGTGGTGGAGTGCCTGCTGGAGCGGTGCACCCGTTTCCTCAGCTTCATCGAGGACATGCAGGAGGAGCGCTTCAAGCTGGCTCGCGAGTCCTTTCGCCGCAAGCACAAGCACCCCATGCACCAGGCCCATCAGGCCCACCCCGCTCCGGTCGCCCGCTCCCCGCGCAGCCAGCGGGGCAACAAGAGTAGCTTCAACTCTCCGAGGCAGCTGGGTCCCGCGCCGGTGCTGCCCCAACCGAAGCTGGCCAGGCTGCCCAAGGCGGAGAAGCAGTGCTCCCACGACCGCTACGACCTCAAGATGTACCTCAACGACTTCAAGGTCTACGAGCCGCGTGTGGTGCCCAAGGAGCCCAAGGTGGCGTCCCATCGTCGACGCAGGCGGTTCCGCAATCGCAGGAACAGCATGACTCCTGCCCTGCAAATGGTGGCCGGATCTCCGATAGTGGACATGCCCTCCGACGCGGAGCTGATGGCCGCCAAGAGCGAGGTCCGCACCCAGATGCAGATCCAGGCCGAAGCCGGCGTCGACGGTTGCTCCACCAACAGCTCCCTGAGCCTGCCCGCGGCCGGTGGCGGGGACCTGGGGTCGTCGCCGCGCGAGGCCATGCTGGAGGCGGTACGTCGGGTGACCCGTACCCAGCTCGAGCAGGTCCTGGATCCCATGATGCGTTCGCTGAGCGCCATGCTGAACGAGAAGATCGCCAGGATGGGGGGGCAAGTGGGTTAGGGAAGAGGAGACGGAGACTCCTCTCGATAAGCGATTCGATTCGGTCGAAGGATGGGCCTCTTGTTCAGTCCTCTCTGAGCCTGTTATCCTGCCATTAAGGATTATTTCCTGACCTAAATTGTTAAGTTATCGACAAGTGTACAACGAGTAAATGCCCATTTTGAACGAGTCAAAAGCGGCGAGTGTTTCTATTCCGGCGAGAGGGGGAATGGTAACTCTAGGAAACCCTAGAGGAAATTCTAAATAATGTTATTTAAAGGTTATACTTATTAAGCCTTAAGAATTAAGAATTAAATCTTTCAAAATTGTTATATGCGAAACTCGATCAAGAAATCAATTATTATCGCTGTTGTTTTATCTCTAATGCGACCAGGGTGAAGTATTAACGAGTAAATGCCCATTTTGAACGAGTCAAAAGCGGCGAGTGTTTCTATTTCGACGAGAGGGGAAATGGTTACGGAAACAGGTGATAGGAAGTCCTAGACAAAATTCTATTTAATTAAATGTAAGGGTTATTGCTTAGTTACTGCATATTAGAGTTTAAAAACTTAGAGTTAAAGCTTTTAAAATTGTTGTATGCATTAATCGATAAAGAAATCAATAAACATCGCTGTTGTTTCATCTCTAATGCAACTAGTAAATGTTCTGATAATACGTGGGAGATTTAAGGGGAAATTCTATTCAAGAAAGGATCTGAAATCTTCCTCGAAATATGCTTAATTAATGTATATTAAAGTTTAGATATTAAAATTAAAGCTTTCAAAATTGCTGTATGCAAAAATCGATTAAAAAATCAATGAATATCGCTGTTGTTCCATCTTTAATGCAACTAGGAAATGTTCTGATAATACATGGAAGATTCTAGAGGTAATTATATCCAAAAAAGAGTCAAAGATCTTCCCTAAAATGTGCATTTTAGAGCTTAAGGGGAAGAATTCAAGTTTTCGATATATTTCAAAGCCAAAAATTCGATTATTAATCGCTAAACATCGATTTTGTTTCATCTCTAAGTCGTATTTAAAGCGACTGTAAGGAAATGTTCTGATAATATGAGGGAATTTATAAAGGAAAGCTCTTAGGGATCTCCCATAACTTATTGCTAGATATTTTATATTAAATTTCATCTAATCCTTGAAAATAATTCTTAGAAAAATCAAAGCTTCTCTCTATATATTGTTTTTAATTAGTTTATTTTGTAAGAGATATCAACAATGGTTCAAGGGATTATTTTTGTATTTATATAATTCAGTAGTCAGATACTTTTGTGCAGTACGAAGTCAAGAATCGAGAAGCAAGAATCGAGAAGAAAGAATCGAGAAGAATATCAAGTGTGAGAAATGGGGCTGGGACTGGGGGGTGTGTGTGGTGTGAGAGAAAGTGGGTGAGACTAAGGAGAATTACAATTAATTTAAGCATTATATCAACATCCAACCCCCGCCAACCCCATCATCAGGCCAAATGCATTTTCCGTGTTTCTGTCCATCCATCCATCCGTTTTTCATTTGAAGAGTTTTCTTTCATGCATTTTCGAGTGTGTGGGCCTTGAGTCTGTGTCCGTTCTTGCCTTGGCTTGTGTCCTCTTCGGGGTTTGTTCAACAAGTAATGATTACTACAAATACCATAATAATAGATAAAATATACATATAGATATCGATGTGAACGTGAAGAGCGGCTCCTGGAGCACCTCCTCTAGCCGGAGCAGGACGTGCACAGCGGCTTGTTCTCCTCCACGGCAAATGTGCTGGCCGTGATAGGAGTGGCGCATTTCTGTGAAGAAGATTTTCCATTTAATTAAGAATAAATTAATTAAGAGACGGCACCTCACCTTGCACTTGAAGCAGTCGCGATGCCACTTGGCATTCAGGGCCACGATGGCATTCTCCGTTATCGGCTGACTGCAGCCGGCACAGCGGGCGGCAAAGAGCTGCTCGAAGTCCGCCCGGCAGTAGGCATGTCCATCCCGCTCGTAGAAGGAGCTGCCCACCAGCGGCTTCTTGCAGGAACCGTTGCACACGAAGCACTCCTCGTGCCACGACTGCTCCATGGCCTTGATGGTGCGCTAATACAGAGGGAGAAATTCGGTTAATATCTGGGAAATAAGTAAAGCCAATAGTGCATACAATATGGCTACCTATATAGCCATATTTACAATCATAATCAAAGCCAATCAATCGCGGGCACACACCCACGACGAGTGGCTCTCCGACCTTGCCGGAAACTCAAATGGAAAATAAGTCTCTGGCCTTACAAATGCTCTTAAATAATAGCTGGGAAACAGCATAAATCTAAGACTTTTAATTATCAAAAAATTCAACTTAACTCAGGTAAGTAAATCCCAAAAGCTATAAAGACTGCACAGCCTCATTACTCTTCAAATCAAAAGCACTTTTGCCATTAAATAATACTCAAAAGCTATTAAATTTAGTTTCTGAAATATCATGGAGAATTTGAGATTTTTATTGGCTTAAATGCAATTTCATAGGAAATTTGCAAAGTGAATTTTAAGATTGCCAAGCAGAGATGCTCACTCCGAGTACTCCCTGTGCTCTCAGTGCAAATGGCAAAACACCACCTCTGGTCTAAAAATAAAAATCGCAATCACTTCCTTAATTATTTCCCGCTAAGCATATATACGCACCGATATCTGAGCGGACTTATGGCGCAGTGCGAGGCCTCTAGGTAAATTGTTGACAGTATTTATTACCTAACAGCGATGATGCTCGTAAAGCACCCGGGTTTATGGCAAACAGACGATGGGAAAAGACCATTCAGGGAACTGAACTGAATGGGAAATCAGTGCCTAGAGATACTGTATTTATTGCTATATAAAGATTTTACTTTAAAAATAATACAAATAAAATGGAATATGGAAAATACCATAAAATAACATGAAAGAAAAATGCGGGAAGTTCGAAAACAATTAAAAATCTGTCCAAAAGTATGCAATAAAATATTTCTGATGCCAAATTTCATTTTTAATTTGTTTATTTTGCTAGGAAAAACAGTTTAAAGGACTCTTTCAAACAAATTTTTGCTCAAAGCCTATCTAAGCTGTAGCTATAATATCTAGGACTCACCTCCAGGATGGGCTGCTTGCAGGCATAGCAGGTGCCCGAGTAATTCTTCACAAAACAATCCGAGCAGACCGGCTCCCCGCTCTGGATATTAAAGGTGGCCTCTGAGATGGGTTGCTGGCAGTCCTTGCAGGCAAAGTGCTCCGGATGCCAGGTCTTCCCCAGAGCCGTGATGATGCGCTCCTTGATGACCTCATTGCACTTGTGACAGATGGTCTCTGAGTCCGGGTCCGACTGAAAGAATAGAATATAAAGAATATCTAAGTTTTGCTCTAATCTGAATGGAAAACACGTACTAAGAAATGGCCCCCAAATAAACCATAATTCTCTGGCTGGATTGGATTGATTTTTCCCCGGGGTGGGCGGGTGTCTGTCTGACTCAAAAACTCTCGAAGATTCACTCTCTGAGTCAGTCACAGTTCGGGTTCAGAAACCGCAGAGGCAGCGAGATTTTACGTAATTCAAAACCAAATGCCAAAGGCCTCAGCACAAAGAACATATTATATATATTCTGTATATATTTGTATTTGTATAAATATGTTTGTATCAAAATATACACGTAATTGCCACAACAAATGATGAGCATCAGCGTAAAATCATTTACAAAAGCAGCAGCAATAATAACATTAAAATTATTATACAATAGGTAGCAAAACCTGGCGCTGGCTTGTTTGATTAACAAAAAAAAAAAACAATTTAAAGCAAAATATGGAAGGAAAAAATGTTGACATATTAATATTTATATTAATATACAACATATTTGCAATATAAAAAATATATTTTATATAAACAGGTAGCGTATATTAAAGTACAAATATTAAATGTTTGAAGGTAAGAAATATTTATTTAATTAATATCATGTATAAATAAAGTGTAGATTTCCTTTAGGTAAACTGACAGCTCCTTCGAATTAAATCTTTGGGACTAACCCTAGTTTTACTCCAAATATACTTTAGTTACTTGAGTTTGTTCCTTCTAATATCTACAAATCATTTTTAATTAAAAATATATTCTTTTTTAAACACATTTAATACATTTTTCATTTTTATAAAATAAATAAAATAAATATATTCACGCATCTGCTTGACTCATGACCTCATGTATTTTTTTCTAGAAATACTGCCTGCTTTCGTTATTAAAAAAAAGTGCTAAGTGAAAGCTTATGACACTCTCCAATTTAATACTAAATAAAAAAGAAAGCTAACTGGGTTTTATAACAATTGAACCAGTTTTACGGACAAAGGAATTATTTTAGTTACTCTCGGGGATAAAACTTGAATGCATGACGAAAAATAGGCAACAATTTGCAATGGATAAATTATAATAAATAATTTCTAACAAATTCCTATCCCTTCTTGACAAACTGCACTTCTTGACAAATAGTTTAAGCAGCCTATAAATGGAAAATTTGATTTCCAAAAGTAAGTAGATATTATGGCCAAAATAAACCCACTCAGCCTGCAGCTCAGGCACCTTAGGAAGCCCTTCTTGGGCAGCCTATCCATATCTTAAACGACCCACCAAACCAAGTTTGGATTATCAATTATTAACTCCTAACCTTTGCTATAACTTTTACATTGGAAACCACCAACACCTGGTGGGGGCCATTAAAGTCCTGGCCTTAGTCAGGCCACCCAGGCGGTGGCAGTGAGGTAACCAGTCATTTTCGGCCAATAGGCCATAGGACAAATGGCTTATAAAAATGCAACAATAAGCGGCCATAAATATTGAATGGGAATCAAGTGAAATATCCACAAAATGCAGCCGACAGCCTGAGATCCGAGGGGTGCTCGTGCTCGCGCTTCTCGGATTTATTTACGCCAAAAAGTGTGCGGTGTGTGGTCTGTGGAGCGGCAATTTTCTCATTTCATTTCCGAAATTTTGCCCAAAATTAAACGCACATTAAGTTTTTCCCCTCCTGAACCTGTTGTTGTTTGGGGGGTTTTTTTTTCGTTGTTTCTTGTTTAAAGTTTCGCGCCAGATGTAGCGGCAGCAGCAGCATTCATTTCTTTTTGCATTAGACGACGTCTCACTTAGATCATCGCTTGACTTAGAATCAAATTAAACAGGCACGCACAGGGGCAGCAGGGGCAGAGGGGCATCAGGGGGAGTGGCACTTTCAGGGGGCCAAGGGCGCACACACACTTCAAATGAGTTTTTGTTTAGGAAGGGGAAAAAAGCAATAACAAAAGGCCACAACAGCCGGAGAATGAATACAAACACAAAAAAAAAAAACAGAAAACAAAAATTAAACTTAATTTTTCAGCGCTTAATGGGCAGCAAACAAACAAACAAAATAAAACAAGAAATACAAGCGAATATATAAATATAGAAGCCGAAATAATGCCCTTTTAAATCGGAGAGAGAGTCTTTGTGATACTTGTAAGGATTAAGAGGGACAAACATCGATGTTTGTGGATTTAAAATCTAAGTTTATTGATTTAAATTTGATACAAATCGATGTTTATTTATGTTAGTCGATTACAAATCATTGTTTATCAATGTTTATCGATTTAAAATCGATGTTTTGATATAAATACATTAAAAAATTGTATTATTTTTTAGCTCTTTTAGCATTTTCTTTAAAAAGATATTCCAAATGATATTTATTTACTGATTAAATTAACTTAAAATTGTTATCGTAGTTTTTATATAGATTGTTCTTTATTTGCTTGATTTTATTTGCGTGGTTTTTAATTTGTTCAATGTGCTTTTTTATCAAGATCGTAGTGTGACCGTTTCTTCTTGTTTTCTAAATGCTAATTTCATTTAATCTCGGCGGAATCTTTACAAAATGCTAATGGCTACACTATGCAAATATAGTAATCAGTTAATGCTTAAGCTTAGTACGCAGACACGCGAAAAGTGTTTGTAAGCATTGGGTCAAAACGAGAGGTCAATAGTCACCCTCTCGCTCTCTCGCACTGCTTAGAAACACTTTTCGCGTATCTGCGTACAGACCTTTACAAAATATTAATGTTAATAAAAATAAATTAATATTCATAATTTCAAAGCCATATGTATATAATTCCTAAAATTCAGGGATCATTGGATACCCGAAGTATGGACTTGGAAATTATATTTCCATTTCTAGATAAATGCTCAGAAATGTTACAAACTTCTTAGCCAAAATCTTAATACCCTTGGGAAGAGTAAAAGGTATACGGTTTACATATAATATAATTGGAATTAAGTCAAAAAATTTAATTAAATAAGAGTCTGAATTTATATTTAATTATTTACCAAGTGATATATGATTATCTTAAGATAATCTTCATATTTTATAAGAGAAAAACCCAGTTTAATAAAGAAAATCCAAGTTATGAGTTTACTTCACATTCCGCTTTTGCACTTAACCCCAGTTTGGCCCACTTAACCCACTGTCGCTGTTCGGAAATCAGCTCGAATTGCATTTTTTACGTCAACGACTTATATTCTGTTGACTGTCGATTTGCATTTCTTATCTGTTAATTGCGGCAATATTTCAGTTTTCCCCCTCTTAAAAAGCAACAACTGGTGCAGCAGAAACAATAAAAAATAAAGTAAAAAAAAAACAGAGAAAAAGAACACATCAGAGACCGCGACCGGCAACAAGTCGAAAACAATTTTACAATTTTTACAGTATTTGGTTTATTCATAGGCGATAATTAAAATATTGAATGCATGAATCATGCCGCTGGACGCTGGACGCTGGACGGGGGGAGATTGAGAAGTTGGGGCGGCCATCAATCACTCGTGTCAATCAGCGAAGAGCGAGAACGTTGCCTTGGATCGGATTCGGATTCAGATAATTCAGATGGCAGACGCCTCCAACGAGCAGAAGAAGATCCCCCGCACAACGCACAACGCACAACACACACACACTCACACTCACCCAACAATGTATGGCACACAGTGCGTATACGTAATGGCCATTAAAGCGTTTAAACTGTGAGTGAAATGCCGAAATTGCTGTGTAATATATGGCAAATTGTATATAAATAAGATCATCTGCCAGCCAAGATCGATGGCGAGGATTATAATGAAAAGAAAAGTTTTGTCGGGGGGAAAACTTAAATATTGTTTAGTAATTTAAATAAATTCTTGAGAAGGAAAGCAAGAATTGTGAGGGAAAAATTAAATTAAGGCGAAAGATGACCTTGTAAATAGAGGAAATCATAATGTAAATAGGAAATAAATAGAGCAAGTTGTGTTTATTTGGAAGAATAATAAGGGGAACATGGGTTTATTTAAAGATTTGTAATATTTAATGTATATTTTAAATGCGTTAAAGCCAATATTAAATACTTCTAATATTTTATTTATATTTTGAAGGCTTTAAGGGTTATATTAAATATTTATAATATTTTTTGTATATTTTTTGTATGCCTTAAACCTTATTTAAAATATTATTTGTACATTTTTTGTATGCCTTAAGCACAATTTAAAATTTTTAAAATATTATGTATATATTTTTGAATGCCTTAAAGCCAATATTCAATATTTTTAATATTTTATTTATATTTTGAATGCTTCAAGGGTCATATTTAATATTTATAATATTATATTTATATTTATATATATATATTTAATATTATATGTATGTTTTTGTATGCCTTAAATCCAATATTTAATATTTATAATACTTTTTGTATGCCTTAAACCCAATATTTAATATTTATATATTTTTCAACCCCACTTAGAATGAATAAACTTTTCCCCTACGACATCTAAGTGTCTATTGAAAATGATTATTTACAGAATATAAATCTATCCCAGCTAACTATTTACTGAGTTACTAAATTAAGCAAACACTTAAAAGACAAATATAAATGAAATATCACCCCAGACAAAGTCAAAACACTTGAGAGACCTCAGGGCAGAAACAAAAAAAGGCCAAGCCCACATGTAACATTCATTTCCGAGCTGTTAGTCGGCCATTTATCTCCGCAGACCAACCTCCTCATCATCACTCTCTCCCCGATGATGATTATTATAAAGATCTCCTCAGAAAGCAATGATGACTCTCCGAAAACCTTCTGGTTAAGCAGGCTGCTGATTTATATGGCTCATTTTATTAAGCGGACATCGAATAAATCGCTTAGTAAATTGATATTTTTATAGGTAAAGATGATATCATCTCCTCTTAAATATTCTAAGCTGGGATCTAGCCCTGTTTGTGTCTCTAGATATAGAGATATATATTTATATATATATGGAAAGCAAGGCCCTTGGCTTTGGCTTTCGCCCACTGCTGGTCGGCACACATATTTTCCCCAAAAAAACACGAAAAGCCTAACCAGACTATTGGAACGCCCACCTGGCCCGGGCACTTGGTAACTCTTGAAAATCGTTTTGCTTCTTTTTTTATATTTTTGTTTTTATTTTTAGTATGGTAATTAACATAAAGTCTAATAAGGCAGGCCAAAGCCATATTGGCGAGTGCGTGAATTTTATTTTTTGTTTTTTTCCTTTAACTTCAATTGGTTTTTAGTTTTTTTTTTTTTTTCGTGTTGACACTCTCTCAGAAATTCCGCTCACACACTTGTGGCATGAATCTTGGCACATGGAAAGCCGAATGCCGAAAACTGTGAAACTGTTTGCAACTCGAGTGCCGAAAACAGAAAACAGACGGAACAGCGGAAAACCCAAACATACTCGACATAAATGGGTGGCCAACGCGGCGAATGAGCAGTCTCCGAATCCGAATCCGAATCCAACCTGTTTGGAAAAACGCCCACGCCACCGAAGATCTTTGGTATTGGGATTCGGATTCAGTCTGGGACTGGGTCTGGGATCGTGGCAGCCAGCTGGGCGACCGCTTGGAAAGTGATTTCGTTTTCGATTTGGAGTTGGATTTGGAGCAAGCCCGCCACCAGCCCACTCGCCAATGGTTAATACATTTGTTTTTTTTATGTTTCACTTACCATTTTGTATGCCGCCTTTCTTTGGCTGTCGCTGGTTTCAATTTTATCTCGTTCGGTTTGGTTGGGAACTTCAAAAAAAATAAATCAAAAAAATATTTGTTATATTTTATGGTGAACATAAATTCGAATGGGTTGACTGACTGATGTTTTGTGTTTGCTGACAGGAAAAACCTGAGCACAAATTATAAAGAAAATATTCACAGTGAACATGGATCTTAGCTCCATTAAGTATATATTAATTGTCCTAATAAACACTGGTTAGGAATAAAGGAGAAACTAGAGACCTTTTATGTAATATTTGAATTTAAAAAAATAAATAAATAAAACTATCAAGCCACGAAGTTAATTATTAAAATATAAAAGAAATACATGTTGCTTTTCTTTATTAACAAAAATAATCTTAGATGCAAGGTAGTTTTTTACAATATTTAAATAAATATGCTACTATTGCTTTTCTATATTTAAATATAATTTAAGATCCAAGGTAATTTTTTAACATATTACCAGAAATATATGTTTATTTTCTTTATTTATAAAATAATAAAAAAAAAAAACGCAATGTTTTGCCAAAAATCTAATTAAAATTAATATTAATATAACTAAGCTTTTTTTCTTCTCTTTATTAAAAAATAATCTACAATATTACAAGAAATATATATATATTTTCTTTATTAATAAAATGTTAATAAAACCGGAAAAAATCTAATCACAGACAAGAAGCAGAGCCTTTTCAGAGGGAAGATACTTTTTCCTCATCAGTATTCCAGATCAGATGCCTTAATCTTAAAAACAAAGTAAATATGATCCCAAAACAAATAATAAAATTAAAAAAAATGTTTAAGACACAGTAAATAAAGAAATGAATATCCTAGGGTTTTTCTTTTCCAAAATCCTTGCCCAACTCTCGAATCCCCCCTCGTGGCAACAAAGCAACCCTTCTTTTGGGCCCAAAACTGTCAACAAAAGACGACTGGGAAACAAAATCAACAGCTGGCATTATACAAATTTAAGTTATTTCAGCAAATTGTAATCGTTTTGTATTTATTTCTTTTTGAATTCGATTTCGATTGCTTCCCCGAATTATTGCGTATAATTTTCTTGGTTTTGTTTGTTTTTTTGTCGTGTGTACCGTGCAAATTTTCTGTTAAAAACGGGATAGAAAGGGCGTTAGTGGCAATAAAAAAATAATCAAAAAAAAAAAACACAAAACTCGTAAGCACCGCGACTCGTATATAGCGCTATATAGTACCGTTGTATCGTATCGGATCGGATCGAATCGAACCGAACCGGCGAGCGTCGACCAAGAAACTGAAACTGAACCGCCGCCGGCCGACGGCACACGAGGCAGCGCAGCAGCAGAGGAGCAGCGGCGGCGGCGTCATGGAAGCGGTGCTGCCAGCGTCGACGTCGCGTCCGTTGGCGCGCAGGCGCCGCGAGCACAGGGGCCAGCGGCAGGAGGAGCTGCTGTCCGCCAGAATGCCGGACCGGGATGCCGTCCACAGGCTCAGCATGGCCGTGGTGCGGCCCAACGGCAGCCGTCCGAGTCCAAGCTGGACGCCCACCGTGAAGGCCCCGCCGCGTCAGGTGCTGACCAAGGCCAAGGACTTTGGTTACACCAATCCCTACACGGACAAGCGGCCAGCCAAGGTGAAGCCTAGCCGGGCATCGGAGCTCAGTTCGGCGTCCAAGAACCGCCACAAGGTGTCCTCCGGCTCTGGGCAGTGGGTGTCCCGGAATGTCCTGCCCGTCAAGGCCAAGGTTGACTCGCACTGGTTCAAGCCCAACCACCACCAGCACCATCATCACCACCATCACCAGCCCAACCCCCAAATAGGACAGGGAGAGGGCTCAGGAATGCCCAAGGCCAAGAACAAATTTCTGGCGGGAGCTCATCAGGAGCTGGAGCTGATGCTGACGCGTATCGAGCGGGCCAGGGACTACCTGCCACCGCCGCCGCCGCCATCTGCCGCCAAAAGGCGTAACCAGGTAACCCAAGTAAGAGGCGGGGCCAAGGTTGAGAAGGCTGACAAGGTAGAGAAGGTCGCCAAGGGCGTGCGCCGCCATATGGGGCAGCCTCCGCCCGTGCCACCTGGTTCGCCGATGAACAGCGCCCGGCAGAACACGATCTCGGAGACGGAGCAACTGCAAATGGCCATTCCGCTGGTCCACAATCCCCAGGGCCTGGCGCCGGCCAAGCGGGATGCCCTGTTGGAGCTGCTCCAGCGGACGGAGCAGCACGACAGGGGCATCGTGGACATTGTGCGCAGCGCCAAGGGGGGGAATCGTTCCGCCAGGGACACCATGCGGATGATGCTCCAAGTGCTGTGAGTATTGATCAGTATTTACATATATTTAATTTATTAGCGAATATATCAGGTGATAGCTTCCTTGTTTCTGAGATTTAGATCGGGAAATCAATGGAATAGATTTTAAAATTAAATTGTGTAATTCTCGGTATTCTTTATAGTTCCAAAAAGTAATGTTTCTTCTCTTTAATTCGGGACACATAACTTTTCTTAAAAGTCTATAAAATATGTATGTTTTAGTGTCAATATTTAAAAAGTTTTATTGTTTAATACCGCCAAATTGTGGAATATATTCCAAGCAATTATTATGTTAATATTGGATGCTCCAGAATCTTTTGGTACTCACATTTTCATACATACAATTAGGGGTGAAATTGTAGGTGCACTTGCTATTAAATAGTTAAATTAACAGAATTTTTTTTATACCAGAATAGTAAATATTTAATATATTTAAAGAATAATCTTTGATAGTTAAAAATTTCAAAATTAAGGAGCTGTTAAATAAGTCTTCACGGGATATAACCAATTAAGACCAAATCCAGGCAGTAAAATTATACAATTGAATGGGAAATACCAGTATTGATGATGGTTCAGTACACAAAATTTAATTAAATGGTATATAATCATTATTAATTCACTTTTTTTCTATTCTTTGATCCATATTAAAGTTTTTATTATAGTTCTATTAAGGAAATCAAAGAATTAATTAAAGAATTATCAGAAGAACTCGTAAGTTTTCATTTCCCTTACTGTGATTTAAGCACTACTATTTGTCTTACCTTTGCTGTTAACAAAAGGCAGCGACATTCGGTTGCTGCGACTGCGTCGCCGGCAGAGGTGGCGGCAGCCCCAGAATGATGTCATCGCCAGTCGTCAGCTGGGCGAGTGGGGGAGAGTGGCGGAGAGTCGGAGGCGGGAGGTGGGAGAGTGCGAGAGGCGGGAGGTGGGAGGTGGGAGAGTGCGAGTGGCGAAGAGTGGGAGGTTGGGAGAATGCGAGCTCCCAGTTTTGGGAGAGAGGAGAATGGAGAATGGAAGACATAGGGAGAGTGAGAGCTGACGAGTGCGAGTCAGCTGGCAATGCTCCTCCGCTCCGCTGACGCCATCGTCTCTGCCGGCTCTGACTCTGCCACGACCGCTGCTGCTGCTCTGCTGGCGCGGAGTTAGTTACTCATACTCATTCACCTCAGCCGGCGTCTAGAACAACAACAATAATAACAATAAGAATAACAACAATAAACCAAACAGGAGCAGCTACAACAGTAAAAGCAATAACAACAAGAGCAACAGCAACCGCTTGTTTTGGTTGCCATGTGTGTATGTATGTACTTACCGTTACTCGCAGAGTTCACAGGTATGCCAGCTTCGTCACCTTGTAGGGGAGAGAGAGAGGAACTTAGTGGCTGCAATCGACGGGCTTACCACTAGTGCAACGCTAGAACCAGTTGGGAATTCTAGTTATTGAACAGTGATCGAGGTTTGATACAGGTTTTTTGCTTTTTATGAATGCAGGACGTAACTTTTTAACTTTATTTATATATAGGCTTTTATTTCTTGCAAGCCGCATAATTTTTTTACTTACAAATAATACGAAATCACAAATACCCTATAATAAACAGAATCGAAAAATACTAATAATTAATTAATAGCCAGATTTACCCACAATTTCAAACTTAGCACAACTTTATAACTAACAACGTGGCTGCCATTCTTGTTTATTTTTTCCACTTATCAATTTTATTGCTCAGACCCATAAACCTAAAATTGGCAACAGAGTAAATGAAAGCATTTTTATGGCCCCCATGAATCTGCCATAATATCAACAAATAATTCAAATGAACTTAACTGGATGTAAGAGAGAGATCCTTGAGGCATTATCTTTGATAAGAAAACGGGTTATATTGCGCTGATACTTCCTACATCTTTATCTTTCTGATACACTTCTCCTTACGTTTTTATATAATTTCCGATTGTGTGCCAGAGGGGCTTAGTTATATATCTCCTATATCTACAACTGTTAAGATAGTCAATGTTGACGATAGGGGTGACTAATGGTTCAGGTTCAAGGTCGCCTCTCTCGTTGATATTTCTTGTTTGGATTACCGGCTTTATATTATGGTACGGTTCTGGTTTTTTGGGTCATTATTGGTTCGTCGCATCGCTAATGCCTCATGTTATTTGGTGTGCAATTTTCGGCATTTGCTGATATGAAGAATTCGCGCAATCAAATACTACGATCGCCGGGCGCTAATCGGCGACTGTTTGCAGTTAGAATTTGCGTTGTTACCGTCATATATACCTACATACTATATAGATATGTGGCTAGTATTTGCCCAACCAACTCCCCGGCAATTGGCCGATTTCGCCTGGGCTATAAATAGCGGTGGCTAAGCTGGGGCGCGAGCTATTCGCCTTTGAAAAGGCAACCCAACCCAACCCTTTCGATATTCCGTTAAGGAAACCCCTTGATTTTTTTTAGGTTCATGTCTTTATTTCGTCATCTGCGTTTTCCAGAGCTTTGTTTTTTAGCAACCTTTATTTTTTTCTGTTCGCTGCTGATGCGCTTTATTTGTTTGATCAATAAATTTGGCTCTGCCATTTAGCGAACTCCTCCCCTCACGCACTGTATAACCATTAGGGGGATTTCAGGGGCTAGAAGCTCCTCAAAAATATTTTCAAACTAAATTTAAGTAGTTCTTCTTCAAATAAAGGTGTTTAACGAACTCTTTAAAATGTAATAACTTATTAAAATCTTAAGAAACAGTTCTAAGACCCCCCACTTTGGGGATATCTTTTTCGGGGTAACCGCCCCTGACCAGGGGGTTGCGTCATCCGCAACACGCTCTGGCGGTGTTTATTAATTAATTCTTCCACAGTTTTTGGCTTCTCCATTTCCCAGTTTGATTGTGTCATATTATTTACGTGTGCTATCACTGCGATTGGCGGAAAGGGGGTTTTCGGAGCAGGGGTAGGGTTGGCAGGTTGGCACAACCTTAACCCCAGTGACCCAGGCTATGAATAAAAGGAAGAAAATGGATGAATGAATGAGTGAGTAAATCGCGTAATCATACACTCTCATATCGGTTGCATTAGCTAAGGAAAGATTTCGGGGAAAATGTATTTAGAAGATTGAACAAGATTTTTGTTTCTTAGTTTAAATAATATTATAAATGTTAAGGGAATGATGAGGTCATCTATGGGTTTCTTAAAAATTAAGTTTACCTAATAAAGCCTTCTGAACTCAAGGGTTATTGTTTTAAATCAGTGATGCCCACACAAATACAATGACAAGTGACTTGCATTTGTGTGCGTAAGAGAAAAACGAAGTTGGCTTCGCGCAAGACGTTGCGGTTGCCAGAGCAGTGCAAAGCATTAAAATTTAATGCTTTGCACTGCTCTGGCAACCGCACCACTCGACCTCTCATTCTCTCTCTTCTCTGCTGCTGCTGCTCACTTCAGCGGCAGAGAACCGGCAGAATTTTTACTAACCACATGTGAAAATAAATATTATTCTAAAATGCAAAAAAAGAGTAAAGTTTGTTAAATTTAAAGCCTAACATATCTGAAACCAAATCGCGGCTAAATATCACCTGCAGAGTATACGAAAGAGTGTATTTTCAACTTAGTTTCCAGTTTCCTTAGTTTCCGTTTGTTCCTATTGTTGGCATTGGCCTTGAAGTCTCTAGGAGACTCCTAGCCACTATCACTCCAGGAGGAGAAAGGGCAAAGGTGATGGGTGGCCCGCGATTTCGTGTGCAATTCCCGGAGGGGTAAGAAAACTTGCGTGACGACGGCCCATATGAAAGCTAATCCCCACAGCTACCCCAGGCTCCTCTCTTGCCCCCAGAGACACAGAGCTCTGGCTGATGCAATAACTCAACTTTATCTATATACAGAGAAAGAAATTATATCATTTCTATTTTTAAGCTCCGACTTTGTCAGGTTTTGATGAATATATCAATCGGCAGTCAATATCAAATTAATTGAATGAAAGCGGGAGCCAGTTTTCTAAATTATACATTTTTCCCCTATTTTTTTTTTAGACCCCTCAGCCTAACCGAATCCCCGTACAGCGGAAGGGTGAGGAAAGGAGCCGGGCCTCTGAAGAATCGCCAGGAGCTGCAGCAAAGCCCACGAACCGACCTTAAGGAGGTAAAGATCCTGCCGCTCCAAGAGCTGAGAGACGAAAAAAAGGCATTGGTCCACGTGGAGAAGAAGATCCAACTCCTTAACGAGCGCCAGGCACAGGCGATGCGGGAGCGGGCAGAGCTGGACCAGCACAAGGAGCGGGTAACCATCTGCCGGGAGGAGCGACGTCAGCGGGAGCACAGAAAACACGTGGCCGAGATGAGAAAGCAAGGAGGCGGCGACATGATGGATAATGGAGTAGTCCCTCTCCGAACTATACGCCTGAAGGATCCGCTTGCTCCAGCTCCGTCTCCCGCTCCAATTTCCGCTCCCGTTACCGTTCCCCTTCTTACCGATCCTTGGCAACAGCTTCTCCAGGAGCGGCAGCGTTTCCTGGACCATTGCCAGCGCAGTTATTTCTATAATAACTCACGGAGCCCGGCACCCTGGAAAATATATGCCAAGTAAGACGATTTACTAAGATTATTATTTAATATTTAATTGTATTAAATATATATTTTTATTTCCAGAGTGGCCAGTAAGCTCAGCTCCCAGATAGTAGATAGTGTAGATACCGAGATCAATCGCATTATGCAAGAAGTTAATTAACTTTAGAGGAAAACGCCCAAGTAGCCATCCCCCGACACCGCCAAACTAGGAATCATTTTTATAGAATCAACGACAACACCCTTTTATGACTTTCCACTGTGTTCTATGTGTTAAAATCGAGATTAATTCTAAGACAAACTTCCGTCAGCAAATTTTAAGTGTAGTATAAATTGAGATATTCATTAAATTGTAAGGAAAAACCTTAAAAATAAATAAAAAATGATTGTGTAAAATCCAATTTGAACTTTTCTGCACTACAAATAGAAGCAAGGAACTAAATAAATAGGAGCCGCCTTTTATTGTTTTGTATTAGCTGAAAAGTAAAAAAATTGCATACTCTTAGGCATTTTCTAATTTATCTGGTCAAATAATATATTGTATGAATATTTTAGGCTGTGTTAGGGAGTAACAGGCGACAAAGGTAAGGGTAAAACTTGGAATGCACTGGGCAAAGAGCGACTCCAATTTTATAGTTTGACAAGGACTGGACCAAGCAATGTCAGCTGGCAAACGTTGAGTTCTCCTCCCAACTGTTATATTAGTATATTTCTTTCCCTAAACTGTTATATTTAGTTTCGGCTCAGATAAATTCATCCACCATCTCGTATTTCTGTTCACCTGGTGCCTGAAACCGCTTACAGTGGATTTGTCCATCCAGTTTTCATTCCATTTTCTTCCAATTTAGGTATCGATAAGAAAGAAATACCAGGCAATCATTGATCAATGGTTATTCATGGTTAATTTTAAACTTTTCAGAGTATTATCTCTGGAGTCTAAAGATCTTTCTCAATGATTCATACAAAAGAGACTCCTAAGCCAAAAATATTTATAACTAAGCCAAAACAGCCTTAATTTCAATTCGCAAAGCTTTCCTATGTTAGTTTTTGTTGGGTTAATTAATCGGTATTTTTTTCCCCCATATTTTGGTCTAAAATAGTTGAAATTTTAAGGGCGAATCGGAAAATATACGGCTTTTGGCTATCATTTGATTTTTGAAGAATATATACTCTCAGAAAGGCGTCCAGAATGCGCATTTAGTATAACAGTATAACAGTTTAAGGCAAGAGAGATCCCCAAATACCTGTTATAATAAAGTTGGGAAAAGAATTCAATATTTAATTCCCAGATTAGTTAAACTCTTTGAAATTAAGAAACATTCCATTAGCTTTTCTCGTTTAATTGTTCTCCAAAAACTCAAATCAAATCAAATTCATCAGTTTATACAGGGTATTCCGCGCTTATCAACTACATAACTTATGATGTTAAGGTTACCGAACGAGCTACATGCTAAATTAGGCAATAGGTTCGCACTTAAGTTCGACTTACTTCCTCGCGTTAAGTTAGAGTGTGTGTGTCATCCGCTTCTGTGTGATGTCAACAGTGGCTAGCTAGTCAAAGTTAAGTCTGATCCTTCATGGTTAGGTCTAGAGGCTACAACTAAAGCTAGGGCGATGCATGTGTGTCTGTGTGGGTGTCGGGTGTCGGGTGTCCAGTGTATCTGTGTCTCTGGCAATGTGTGTGTGGGAGTGTAAAAAAAAGTACAATAAATAGGTTCCGTCTGGCAGCGAGCTTCCTCACCCACAGGGCTCAAGGGAGCGTCCTTGTGGATGGTCGGCTGAATCTCAGAGGAGATTGGAGCAACTCGACTCCGAGACGGCGCAGTTTGTGGAGCGTGGCAAGAACTGGATGTGCTGCCAGGTGGCATTGAAGCTGAAAGAAAGGAATATTAAATCAAATTCAAGAAGGAGCTTAGGCTGCTTACAGATAACTCTCAGCCAGTTGGCTCTCCACGTGCGGCTTGATCCTGGCATAGTCCTTGTCCGCCATGGTCGTGCTGCAGTGCTGCTGCATGTAGGCCAGCGTAAACAGCTCATTCTCGTTGAAGGAGCGCAGTCCGGGCACCCTCAGGCGCCTGGTCAGCCCCAGAGCCTCGTAGGTCGTAACCTGATCAATGCCCGATCCCGGTATGGCACTGCCCGCATCGATGGCACTTACAAAGCTGCTCAAAGCCCTGGCCGCGGTACGGGCCGCACTCAGAGTCACATGGAAGCCCTTCAAGGCACTGCTGGACAGTTCGTTCAGTTCGTGGGCCAGGCGAGGTGAGCCTCCCTCCTCCGCCGCCGCCGTGGCCGCCAGGCAATTCACATCCGGCTGGGCATACTTGATCTCCGGCACGGCGTCGCTGATGTCCGAGCTCTGGGTGTTGAACTGTAGCAGGAACACCGAGAAGTTATCGATCAGGGCCTCCAGTATGTCGGTGCCAATGCGGGCAAAGTTCACGGCTCTGCACGAAATAAAAGAGATGCAAGGCGAGAGATGATTCGATTAGAAAGAGATGCATCGCGATTTCTCTTCGGGGTTTACATAATAAAAAACAGGAAATCGGAACACTTACACCGGGAATCGGTAGTCGTAGTAGTTGGAGCTGATCAATATCTTCGAGACGAGCAGCATGTTCAGCTTGTTGGAGTAGCCGATGGCCTGTGGATTGTCCCTTGTGTACATCTCTGAAACAATGCTACGCAGGAGAGATCGAAATAGAAAGCCGAGTTAGAAAGCTATCTCCAGATCGTTGAAACTCAGCACTCACACATCCAGCATGCCCAGCGTGCCCAGCTTCTTCTCCATGCGCGTGCGACGGAATGTCCAAATCGACTCCAGGTGCTCCACAAAGTACAGATTGTTCAGCATCAGGTCGGTGTAGTATGCCTTCAGGTAGCTGGGCTGCTCCAGCACCTCGTCCGGTATGCCAAACTGCAGCCGCATCTCGTTGAGCTTCTTCTGGATGAACTGCCTGGCAGCCGGATCCAGCCATTGGGCCTGCTCCAGCGAGTCCTTCAGCTGATTGCGCAGACTGTAGAACATCAGGCGGAGCAACTCCTCGTTGCCATGGGTCTTATTCCAGCCCAAGCTGGGAGAGGTTGGCGTATCGAACTGCTGCCTCGGCGGCTGTTGCTGCAGGGCATCCACCGCAAAGGGCAGCCAATCCCGCACCACCTTGCTGCAGACCAGCCAGCGCGGATAGCTGGCCGTGCGTCCATACACCGAGTGGTCAAAGTTCTCGGCCAAAGTGCGATATTCCTTGGACAAATGGGGCAGCATTTGGCGGGCCAGGGACCAGATAATAAAGTTGTTAATGGGCCTGGAAGAAATATGGAATATTTTAATAGATTTTTAAGTTCATTTCGGTCAGCTGAAGGCTGTGATTGACTCACTTCTTGTCCGAGGTAGAGAGCAGCACAGATACCGCATGCAAGACCTCCACATCGCGCACTAAGACCTCTGTTTCTTCGTTGATTTTGGTTTTGGGAAATATGGCCTGCAGGGACTCCAGAATGGGCAACTGAAAAGAAAAGAAACATAAGGCATAAGTATATTAAAGAAAGTATACTAAAGAGAGGTACTTACCGAGGGAGCCTTTGTCTTCAAATCGGAAAGACTCATAAGTTTATTCAGTTGTCGATCTCCACTAGCCTTGGCATCTTCAATATGATTAACAATGCGTCGTTCGTAATGGAAAATATCATCGGCAAACAGATCCGCTTCACGGGAAACAATGCCTGCAAAAGAAATATTATTTTTAATTAAATTAAATAACAAGAAAATCCTTTTAAAACTTACCCATATTGATGGCAAAATCCCTGAGCAGCATCTTATAACCCCGTACCACTTCCTCATCCGCATCGTTGCCGTAAAAGTACTTGTCCGGCAGCCCCACCTCGCCCTCGTCCAGGGTTATGACATAGTCATGGGGATTGCTATAGCCATTCTCCACGCTCACGCGATAGTAGGGAAAGATGCCATACTTGGCCTGGAGCAGCACCAGGACCCGCTTATAGTTCCAGGACTGCAGTCGATTGGTCTCGCGAAATGCCTGCCAGCCACCTGAAAAGAAATCGAGAAATCCAGAGAGACGGGTTAGCCATATAATTATTATCATGCGACATGTTTGGGTTCTAGTTCGGGTTCTTGTTCGCTGTTCTCCGGGGGAAACCCCTGCCGGCTGGCCTATGCGCTAATAGAAATTCCCCCGGAGCCATCATCCATAAGATTCGCCAAGACAGCAGTTGCATGCCCACATCATTATGGCATAGATCCGTCTATATAATACCCAGCTAAGTGTGTATATATATCGATCGGTTTATGGCAATTAAAGGCGCTAAAATGTTTGGCTGCTTGAAATTTTCAGGGCGCTCAGTCCCGTCTTCGCTTGCAATCATAAAATGTATTAAGCCAAAAATTAAATAAAACAAAGACCAGGGGGAAATGGTTAAAGAGCTAAATGGGGGAATTGTGAATGCTCTTCTATTAAACTATCTTCTTTAATGGAAATATACATAAAATTCAAGATGATCGATGGTTTGCTCTTTAGATCTATAGATGCCTTTGGGAAAATTATAAAAAATATCCCGAAAGCCATTTAAAAATGAAGAAAATAAACGGAAACCTTAAACATCTACTGAGAATCTACTGTACAAAATTATAGAAAATCTTAAAACACTTCTAAGAGTTGAACCTAGAAATATAGAATTATATAAAGAAGTCCAAAGCACACCTGAGGCCTCTTCAGTTTGAAAAATGACCGCTTGATTTGCTTTAGAATCCCCAAACAGGGTCTATCTGCACTAAACATTGAAGTTGGTTAGAAAAGGTGTACTAATAAAGGCACTGGGCTATGTCTCAAACAGCTGTTTATGTAAATTATTCATAGAAACCTTATTATTATATTATATACAAATTTTTAAATTGATATATTATCTATCTTTAAGATTTTTCATAAACAGTTTTATATTTCTAATTGTAAATCCTGTAAAATGTGATAAAAGAAATAGAAATATCTCCCAAAACATAATATTTTACTGTTCTAGACAACCTTTCATTTAATATTTATATTTTGTATTAATATTATATTTTATATATATTGTTTTATATTATTATTTATTCTTTAGCATTTTTCATCAACTTTTTGTTATTATTTGTATTTAAATCCTGTAAAATGTGTTATTATTATAGATATATCTCGCGAAACATAATAGTTCCAAGTTCTAGATAATATTTCAAACAATCAATAATTCCTAATAATAATAATTCCTTATTCCCCTATAAGTAAGCCTTCTCAACTTAGCACTTATCACTTGACTATTTCTGCCAAGAACTCATCACCTCTAAAGATAAAGTAACTACCATCATATAGGTATTATTAACCCGATCGAACCCATACTATGTATATGCTTCCTTCCTTTGCTCTCAGGGTTTCATCATCATCATGAACCCATATGAAAGCCGAATCACCGACACCCTGCAGACATAGAAATCGATTGTTCCACGGCTTTTTGTGGACTCTAGCAATTAGCACTTGCGGTGGCAATCGATGCCGAAGAGAGAAAAATAAGAAATAAAGGTAAAAAGATGAAATACTCGTAATCAAAAAATGCCAGCCGTGCTAGCCGGATTTGTAGTTATTGGGAGGAGGCGGCGGCGGCGGAGGAGTGGGGATTTTCGAACTCGGATGGATCTTTTTTCGGTTTTTCGGGGTGTTATAGTTTTTTAACGATTTATTGCAAACCACTTTAATTAACTTCAATTAAAGGCGCCTCGCCGCTCGCTGGGCGGTATAAAAGGTGACACTGGCGACTGACTGGCATATCAAATCCAACCAACAGCTCCAGGGCGACAGTAGCTCCTCCGTTGCTCCTCCTCATCTCATTCTCAGCATGAAGCAGTTTGTGGTAAGAGGATATAGCCACCAGGAAGTAATCCAGCTCTAAACCAAGTTGAACCCTTTGGTTTCTAGGTTCTGGCCTGTCTGGCCTTGATTGGCGGCTCCCTGGCCGCTCCCCG
Organism: Drosophila auraria; assembly: GCA_008042615.1. Taxonomy (NCBI): domain Eukaryota; kingdom Metazoa; phylum Arthropoda; class Insecta; order Diptera; family Drosophilidae; genus Drosophila; species Drosophila auraria. The sequence continues at coordinate 25,162 of VNJW01004830.1, read as the reverse complement.
TCCGGATGTCAGCCATTTGGCCGGCTATGCCTACCAGGCAGGCGGCTACAATGGCAACCTGGTCACCAATCAGGTGGTGAGCGCCCCGGTGGTGACCACCTCGTACCAGCCCACGGCTGCTGGCACCAACTACTTCAGCTCTGGACCAGCCATCGGCCAGCTAACCTCCTCCGGCTCCTCCTCGTCGGGCGGTGACTACTCGGGCTCCTACCAGGTGGGCTCTGCAGGCTCCTTGGGCTCCTCTGGCTCGGGTATCAACTACCAGGTTGATTCCTCCGGCATCTCCGATAGCATCGGCCTGGCCGGCCTGCGGCCCGGTCCCACCATCAACTACAACGAGCAGGAGTCCTACATCAGCCACCTGGCCAACTTCCAGCCCGCCCAGGTCAGCAAGCACTTCTACATCCACAGTGCCCCCGAAGATCATGATGAGCAGCAGATCGTCCGCTATGTGAACGTGGGCAGGCCCCAGAAGAACTACCGTGTGGTCTTCATCAACGCCCCGTCCTCCACCACCAGCAAGGCCAAGATCATTGCCAACGTGGCTCCTGTGGAGGAGAAGACCGCCATCTATGTTCTGTCCAAGAAGTCCAATGCTTTGGATGTCTCCGCCGAGGTGGTCACACAGCGTCCTGCGCAGAACAAGCCGGAGGTCTTCTTTGTCAAGTACAAGACGCCCCAGGAGGCGGCCCATGCCCAGCAGACCATTCAGGGTGAGTCGTCTTTTAAGTCTTTTAAATCTTTTTAATGTTTGAGTGAAGTTAGCGAAGGAATATCTGGGATTTTCTAGTCTTGGAAGGACATTAACTTATGTATTTTCTAGTCCTTGCTAGCTTAGAATATTTATTACTCAAGAAGGACATTAATTGTGGCCATTTTTCAACACCAAATTGTATTTTTAGGCCAATTAGAGTTTGTAGAAACCAAAAATCATAGATTAGATCTCTGATTTTATAACGAAAAAATATTAATAATGTTTAAAATATTTATTTTAAATACTTATTAATATTTTTAGACCCAGTTCTTGTCACAGGAGCTGGTAGAAAACAAAAACCTTAGATTAGTTCCCTGATTTTACAAGGAAAAAGCTTTAATCAAGTTCTAAGTTTCCTTAAAACGAATCAAAATTATGTAATCCAATTTATTTATTTTAATATTTTATATTAGGAATATATTTATCCCTAGAAACTCTCTAAATTCTTTAAAATATTATTTAAAATATTTATTTATCAATTATTAATTATATTTAATTCCCTTCTTATCCCCTCAGCCAACTATGATGCTCTGGGTGGCACCTCTGAGACCAGCAACGAGGGCGTTATTGCCACCTCCTCGGTGATTGGCAGCCTGGGCGACAATGGCGCCTCCGGCGTGGTGACCGATGCCAGCGGCGGGCTCAACATCATCGGCACCGGCGGTGTGCCCTCCGTGGATGGCGGCTTCAATGGCGGCGGCGTGGCCTACGACGGTCAGGGTAGCCAGCGTCAGGTGATCAGCCAGGTGATCTCCGGCACCAATGCCCAGGCCACCTACTTGCCCGTGAAGCCAGTGCGAAAGTAGGAGCACCAGCACCACATCACCATAAATCTCATCCCTAAGACACTGCCAGGACGGACGGACACTCGGTTGGAGCCTCGGGGAGTTCGGACTGGATGGAGCAGCCCCCTTGGGTTTGGGGTCCATTGCAGTGGAATTGCCGCCGAGGAAACCTTTGCGATTTTTTCCTATTTAGATATTTTCCCCTTTTTTTTTTTTTGTATTAATAAAATTTAAGAGTTTCTCATAGGCATTCAGAAAAATGTAAAAAACATTGGCTTTTGATTATGAGAAAGGGTTAGCTTTTCCTTGCGGAAAATTCAAAACTTTGAGCTGGAAAACCCCTTAACCAATCACCTGGAGTTGCAACCTGTTTGGAACCGCCTTTGACTTGCGTAATCCCACAGAGACGGAAAGTCCAACGCCTCTCAAAGTATTTGGCAAGCTGCTCATAATTGTTCAACCCGATCCGAGACCGGCCAACCCGAGGTGGCCAACTCGACTCACAGAAACCACTCGGCGCACAGGTAAATAAATTAGCGACTTAAGAGATACTCAACTCGGCATCGAATGGGAATGGTATCTGAAGGTTGTCCTAAGCCCATGCAACTGGCATTAAAATACCACAGAGTATTAAGATAAAAATTAGTTATAATTCAATGCAGCAGCAGCACTAATGGCCACCACGCCCCGTGAACCAATTTAACCATCAATTACCCATCACTATCTCGGAGTCCGAATCTAAGTCTGAATCTGAGGGGATCTGCATATCAATGGCTGATCTTTTGCATAAAGATAATCACACCTACTAAATAAAGACGCCGCACCAGCGCCGGACAGACGGTAGCTGGCAGAAGAGACTAGCAGAGGGTCTCGATTGAGATCGAAAAGCGGAGATCCAAGCCAGCGATTTGTCCCTCGATTCGATTTCTATATTACTGTCATCATCAATAAAATGTTACATAAATTTTCAGCACAGCAAGGCGGCGATCAGGCGCGATCAGGTTATAAATATGGAATGCCTAATTGATAATTATCATTTTGTTCGGTTTTCCATAATCCGCTGGCGATATGCGATCTCTGATCTCCGATCTCTGCCGGCTGATACACCTAATGGCTAATTTAGTCCGTATCAAAGTCGGAAACCCTTAGAATGCATCAATCAGTTTTATGCGTTTATGTTCTGTCATAAATCCATTCAAAGGCATCGTTGATGAGTGGCTTCTTCGGCTTCTTCTGCATTATCTCTAGGCAATAATTATGCTTTTTATGATTTTATTTTCGCCATATTTATGCGGCCTCTAAGCAGGTGAATGTTTATCGCCAGATCTTCTTGGCTCAGGTGACTCAGCGATCGATTTTTGCGGTCACCACCATTTAGGGTGACAACAAAAGACGCAGCACCTAATTCGCTGGGAAATTCCAGCCATCGGATCGGGCACAGGAAGGCTACGATATATAGCCTGGCCAAGAATGGTATTTTTAGTCCAGCGGAAATATTTTAATGACATTTAGACACAAGCCCTAATAAGGATTTAAAATATAAATATACATAAATATATAAATATATAAATATATAAATATATAAATATATAAATATATAAATATATAAATATATAAATATATAAATATATAAATATATAAATATATAAATATATAAATATATAAATATATAAATATATAAATATATAAATATATAAATATATAAATAAATAAATATATAAATCCCTATCAAAGTTATATAAAGCTATAATTAGTAGAAGTTTACTAAATAATATCATTTGTCTTGCATATAAATATGTATTTGCTTAGATTTCCAATTTTTGATTTACAACAAAAAGTATAAATCCTTAGAAATAATTAATTTACTTGATAAAATTATATTTACATTTATTTAAAATATTAATTCCATTTATTTAACAATTTATTTACTTTATAAAATTGTATCTACATTTATCTAAAACTTTATTTGCATTTATTTAACATTTTATTTCTTTTTATTGAACATTTAATTTACTTTATAAAAATTGTGGTTAGGCCAAACATATTGTTAAATAACCTGAACTTTTGTCTAATTCAATTAGAAGGCTTCAAATATTAATCTCAGAGACAAACTTAAGCTTGCTAATTAAGGAATTGCAATGCTAAACATATAATAAAAGTTTAATTCTAATGAAAGCCATTGAATTGCACTAAGAAAAGGGGATAATGAATTATAATTAAAGATATTAGGTAGATAATAAACTGGATATTAATTAAGTTATGTACAACTGCATACTTTTAAGCTGCAATAATTTAAGAAAAATATATATAATAAACATAGAGATGAAGGTTAAGCGAAAGGATATAAAAACATATATGAAATTAATATTTACTGGGCAAGGATTAAAATATTTAGAAAACCTAAATTCTAAATTAATAAGAAACCGATCATAATATTCAGCTTCTTTTACTTATAACCAAACCTGTTACAATCACCCATTAAAAGGATTAATTAAAACCCCTCCGAAATCACTGATAATTTCAGGCCTAAAATATTCACTGATTAAACCAAACTGTTATAGATATTTGCCAATTAATTGATGGCCGAATATGCTCGAAACTAATCACAGACGACGGCGAGAAGATGAAAAGCCCAGCGAACGTGTTTGCTTTCTGGCCAAGATTGATGCCTCCACCTGCCTGTGAAGATGATGCGATGGTGACAACGAGGTGCCGTTTAATGAGATTCGCTGGGCTCGCTGGGGGGCTGCGGCTGCTCCGCCATTCAATAGATTTCGCATCTGTGCCTCTATGGGTTATGAAGAGGTAAATTTAGATATTTGCCAGCAACAGCAGCAGCGCCAGGGTCACCGATGGAGCAGTCAAGTTCAATGCCAGCTTCGCATTCGTTCGTCTTCGTTCTGATTTGAATAAGTTTTAGGTCAGTTCGAAGCGCGCTGCGCCTATGCCACGGCGATGTTGGATTTTGGTGACATTTGCATAAACAGCGACGCCGGCAGAGAGATCCAAGCCGAGCCGATCCGGAGCATATTTAAGCCAAGTGGAGCGGCCCAAAATGCAATCATTGACTCGCCGCAATTCAACGAACAACGAAGCAACCAACACACAGCTAACTCTAGCCAGGATCACACAGGATTACTTGGATTTTTAAACACTACAATCTACAATGTTCCTTCAACAAGTCTCGCTTGGCTGCCTGCTCCTGGTGGTGGCCCTTGCCCAGGCTCGTCCTCAATACGGATACGAACACCCGGTGGGCATTGGCTCGTCGGACATCTTCCTCGGCGGTGGCGGCGGCGGCGCTGGCATCGGTAGCTCTGGCATCGGCTCCGGCCACGGATCCGATTCCGGCTTGGTGGCCATCCAACCCCATCGCGGCGGTGACAAGTACCTGCCCCCGGCCAGCACCACCCAGGCGCCGATCATCAACAAGAAGTTCTACCTGGTCTCGGCCCCTGAGGATCACAGCAACGACGGCAAGGTGAAGCACCTGGTGCTGGGACGTCCCCAGAAGAACTACCGTGTGGTGTTCATCAAGGCCCCGGCTGGCGATAATGCCAACGTCAAGTACTCCGCCGAGTTTGCCCCGCAGGAGGAGAAGACCGTGATCTATGTGCTGAGCAAGAAGGACAACGATCTGGATGCCAGCGATGTGGCCACACCGGCACCCACGCAGCCCAGCAAGCCGGAGGTGTTCTTCATCAAGTACAAGACCGACGACGAGGCCAAGCAGGCACAGCAGGAGATCCAGGGACAGTACGACAAGCTGGGAGGCACCAACGAGTACCAGGAGGACAACAATGCCCCCATCACCTCGGTGATTGGCAGTCTCGATGGCCTGAATCCCGATGGCAGCTACAACTACCGACAGATTGCCAACCGTCCGCCGCCGAGTGCCCAGTATCTGCCCAGCCTGCTGAAGCACTAGAGGATTAGGATCACCCATATGTAACCCAATATCACCCCCAAAAACAACACCCAAAAAGAAACCCCATCCCGAACCCTGTTGTGTTGCGTAATTTTAAGAAATCTCTTCTATTTTTTTGTGTTTTTTTTTTTTGTTAATTGTTATTTTGTTGCTAATAAAGTTTATATTTAAAAAAGAAAAGAAAAAGCTACTTTTCTGATAAAGGATTATTTCAGGGATTTCAGGCATCAATGTGGAAACTTAGGAGAGAAATTCCTGATTGAAAAATAATACTTTCAAGTGTATCTAAAGTTCGGCTTCCCTTCTTTTTTTTTATTATTTAAAAAAGAAGAATTAAAGCCGCCGCGGCCTAAGGTCGGTCAGTCATTTAAAAAATTAATAAAAATCCTATAAATTGAAATGTTTCTTCTTGGCAGTTCGAAATTAAATAAAAACCAAATCAAAGTCAAAGTCAGCAGAGCGCCAGAGAGCAGTTTTTGTTTTGTTTTTCCCGATATTCAAATCAGGCAATCCACATTTCAAAACCAAATCTGAATCCAAATCAGAGAGGGGAGCTGCCGTCAAAATTTCCAACAGAAATTAGCTTAAATGAAGTGAGAAATCAAAATAAGCTCATCAAATTTAATTAAATAGTGGAGCTTTATACATATATATTTTTTGTTTAGCTCTTTTTCTCCCCCTGAGAGTGTTTTTTTGTTGCTTTGATTGGACCATTAAACTGACGCTGCATAAAAAGAGTCAGAGCCAGAGCAAAGAGCATTGGATGATAAATGTTGAATCGTTAAATTGAACCAAACAAATAAAAAACATCAACAAAGTGTAGATCAATTTGGGTATTGGGGAAGTCTTTATTTAATTGGTATTAATTGCTGTAATTTAATTAATTAAAATGATACATATATGTAGGGTTAAGTGTTGTGGTTATTGATTTGCTTTATCTGGAGATAAATAATGCCTACAGTACACGTATTAAAGGAAGTCATTGAGTTCTTACCTTTAAAAGAGGTAAAATAGGTACTTCCTTTAAAAGAAATATTAATGAATGTTTACTTATTCAAATAAATTTAAAAACAAATAGATGAAAGTGTCTTAACCACCGTTTATGAGTGTGAAAACCTAAATATAACAAAAAAATTTATTTTAGAGAAGTATTACCAGGATCATGTTTAGCAACACCTAGAATTAACCTATATAAATATTGTCAGTAAATTTGGTGGCCCTAGCTCTTATAGTCTCTGAGTTCTATTGTATTATACGGACAAACGGACAAACGGACAAACGGACAGACGGACAGCAGGACAGGGCTATATGTATATATATTTACAATATATGGGATCGGGAATGCCTCATTGAGTCTATTACATACATTTTCAGTTTACACTTAGTTACAATACCCTTGATTCTCATCATTCGGACAAGCGGACAAACGGACAGACGGACAGGGCTATAAATATATAATTTATGGGGTCGGAAATGGCTTCTTCTGCCTGTTACTTATATTTTCGAGAGCCCCTAAGTAATTATACCCTTGTATCTCATAACTAGCCCTAATAGTCTTTAAGATCTATTGTATCATACGGACAAACGGACAAAGGGACAGACGGACAGGGCTATAAAGGGCTCTTTCTGCCTGCTACTTATATTTTCGAGTGCCACTAAGTTATTACACCCTTGTATCTCATAACTAGCTCTAATAGTCTTCAAGATCTATTGTATCATACGGACAAACGGACAACCGGACAAACGGACAAAGGGACAGACGGACAGGGTTATAGTTTCTGGGGTGGGAACTTCCTCCATCCGCCTCTTAGTTATATTTCTGAGTGCCTGACAGTTAATATACCCTTATTATATCATAAATTTCATAAATTAAAAAATCTCCAACAGTTCCTAGTACCAAATACCATCTTCTGACTTCCCGCTCCTCAAAAACGAATCAAAATATCAAAAGTTATAACGCAGAGGTCGGTGGTAAGGTAACATCTTCATAACTATACAACATAAACAATATATAAAACATCCCCACATATGGCCAATACAATTTTTCTTAATAAAATCGAGCATAAATCAAATTAGCTGTACCATTTTGCTTAAATGCGACATGAAAGTGTGGGAATTGCGCGCTAATTTATGCAAATCCGATGCACACACACAATCGAACCAGTTTCCAACAACTAAAATAGGAAAAAAAGAAAAAGAAACCATAGCCATTGTTGATATTTTAATTGTCTCTTGTTGACAACTAAAAAAGAGAGAAAAAGAGGATGAAATTAATCTACTAATCAGCGTCGAGGCTGCGTCGGAATCGAAATCGAAATTGGCCGAAATGCAGGCAAGTTGGTAACAGTCTCTCGTGCGAGTTGGCCAAGATCATTAGTCAAAGGCGAGGGCGTTGAATGATGCTCTTTGCTGGCTCCTCGCGATATGCAACACTGTCTGTCTTCCCGCCTAAATTTAAGCCAAAATAAATGATAAATGATCTGTAAATCTGCAAATCTGTGAGATCTGTGGGACGTGAGAAGAGCATAACGAAAGGCCATGTCCAAATGGAAGATAAAACAAAACGGGGCGACTGAGGGAACACGAATGAAAACAAAACTAAATTAATTGCTTTTTAAAATATAGTCAGAGGGGGGATTTTTCTGGGCAAGCCGAGTTTTGTAATCAAATCTCGAGGTTATTGGTAGGGTTAAGGAACGAATTAACGACTGAGAATACAATGTAAGAAGCGCTACTTATTTCGAGAATGAAACTTAATTTGTTTCTAGTTTATATCTCATAAATAATAATTATTTAAGTTAGTTACGGAAGATGTTGTAGTGTTTTTTGGGGGTTTTCTTTGATTTCTATAGTTTTTCTAGAGTTTTCTAATGGTTTCTCTAGTTAAAGGGTTTTTTGGAGATTACTAGGATTTATCTAGAAGTTTTCTATAAGTTTTCTACTTAAACAAGTTTTCTTAGATACTTTAAGAAGTTTTATAATGTTTTCTGGAAATGTTCTTAGAGTTTTCATAGCTTTTCTTCAGTTTCTGTTGGAGTTTTCTTGACATTCTAGAAGTATTAAAAGGATTTCTTAGTCTTTTAGAAGTTTTTTATATGTAAACAGGGTTATAGACATTTTTAATGTATTTTTCAGAGGTTTTCCATGTGTTTTTTGATTACTTTTTAAGAGATTTATGTAGGTAAAGCAAGGATCTGGTTTTTTTTAGGAGTTTTCTAAAAGATTTGTCCACTTAAAGCTTTATTTATAGAATAAAAGCATTATTTCTTAAACTTTGCACATTTTTTTTGCTATAAAGACTTATCAAATAAAGATCATAGCTTTTGAAGAGCACATAATCCCGCCTAAAATAACGAAATATTGCAGCTTATGAAATACTCAAACCCTGAGCAAAGCTTACATCAATAAAAAATACATTTTTCAGCTTCTGTTCCCTCATTTTCACGCACAATTAATTTTCCGCTGGTCACTAACATAGGGCTAGTTTGTTGCCCAAGTCTTTTGTTTTCGCAGCTCTTAATTGAGCGATTTGCGAAAAGACAGAAATAAAGCGTAGACTTTTCACGAATTTTCCTAAATTTGCAGGCCAATCGGGGGCAGAGATCTAAGTTTTCATTTCTTTTAAAAGTGAAGCTGAGTCAAGTAAGCCGAAACAGTTGCCTTTTGGAAGCCGCGAAATGTTGAACCTTTTCAGTTGGTTTTCCCTCTCGTTGGTGGGCCTGTCGTGGGCTCAGGCCACATCGCGCACCTACTTGCCACCAGCACCTGGTCCTGCTCCTGCTTATCCGACCGCCATGGAACCCATCATAACCAAGCAATTCTACACCATTTCGCCAGCCGAAGATCCCGAGGACTTAGAGCCCCGGAGCAAGCACTTGGTCATAGGCCAGCCTCGAAGGAATTACCGAGTGATATTCATACGAGCTCCGGCTGCCAGCGGTGAGCGGGTGAAGTACACGGCCGAGTTGGCTCCTCAAGAAGAGCGCACGGTTATCTACGTTCTCACCAAGAAGCAGCCCGAGCTGGAGGCCACGGACATTGTGGCGCCGCAAGAAAAGCCCCAGGCGGAGCAGAAGCCGGATATATTCTTCATCAAGTACAAAACCAACGAGGAGGCGGCCGCGGCCCAAAAGGAGATCCAGACGCAGTACGATCAGCTTGGAGGAAACACTGAGATAGCGGCGCCCTATGTGGCTCCCGTTAAATCGGTGATTGGAGCTTTGAATCCCTACCAAGCTCAAGCTCCCTCTTCCTTCTACCAGCCTCAAGCTCCCTCTTCCTTCTACCAGCCTCCGAATCCATCTCCCGGCTATCACTACGACAGACCACCGACGAGTTCCACGCTCTTGGCGCCAGTGGATAGGTCGTACTGAAGCCCGAATATCTTATATCTTATTCGGATATATCCGCCAGCCAGCTAGCCAGCTGTTGAATATTCCATGCTATTTGCATATAATTGATAAGCCATTTCCATCGGCAAACGAATTTATCATAAAACTTGGTGAACGCGTAAATAAAAATGGTTTCTTTTAATTATTTTTTTGCGTTTCTTGTTGTATAATTTTTGCAAACTTTTTTTTATATTTTTTTTCCGGTGATATCTGATTTGCAAAAGTGCTTTGACCCTGTGACAAAGGAGAGGAATTTTGGCTGAGAGGTTTGTGATGGGCTTATGGGTTAATTTATAACTTAAGTTGATTAAATAAATTAAGGAAAATATTAAGAAATAAAAGGCTTATACAAGGCTTGAAAAGGGATTGTAAAGGAAATATTAATTAAACCTTCAACAAAATTATAAATAAATCTAGTACCGGAAAATTATCAACAGAAAATACAAAAATAAAAGGTAAACTATCAAAGAATTTGTTTAAATTTAAAAAATAACCATAAAATAAAGATACATTTTGCAGATTCTGTTCCCGCATTTTCACGCACAATTAATTTTCGCCTGGAAGAATTAGTTTAAAGTTAAAAAATAACTTGAAGATTATTGTTTTAAAATATAAAAGTGTAAAGAAGACATTAAATAATAAATTCTTTAACAAAATTGTAAATAAAACGTATTATATAAAATAAAATATGAAAAACAAGCAAGAATACAACAAAATCTGGAATATTTAAGACAAATTAATCATTTTTTATATGGTTAATAAATATAACATGTGCTTATTGCTGTTATAAAACATAAATACAAATAAATTCAACAAATAAAGCAAACTATAAAGATTTTTAAATAAATATCAGCCCAAAACCAAAAAAATAAAAATGTTATTTAATTTTAAAAATATTTTTAAATTCCTAGAAAACTTCTTCTGACTTTTATTAACAAAAAAATCTATATAAATTTATATAACCCTTATTCCATATATAAATATCTTCTACTAACAATATTTACTAACCAATTCTGTCTAGGGGCTCCCAGAAATCGACCAAATTGGATTGTTGTCGAAAAAAATCATAGAGAAACCAAAATAATTAAAATCTGCATAAATTTTGCAAGTCGCAACCGAAAAAAGAAACCGCAAAACGGCAATGCAGTTTTTTTTTATTGAGGCATCATCTGCTCACCGCCAAACACCAGTTTATCTTCTTTGGATTTATTTGCATTTGCATTTAATTAATGGGATTTTTTTCCTTCGTCCAAGCCAAGTCGAAGCCATTTTTGGGCATCAACTGGGCGACCTTTTTTTGATGGGCAGCAGCAACAATTTGGCAGCAATTAATCTTTGCCAAAAAAATTAAACAAAGAAATGTTTGGCAATCATCATCGGTGGTGAGTGGCCAAGGTCGAGGCGAAATTCAAAAAATTCAAAACTAAAAAGTTCGATTCTAAGCCTATCTGCGGCCCGCACCTCTTTTTCCTCCGAAAACCAAATAATATTCATCATTCCCAAGGTGGCCGAAATGCGTGCATAAATCACACACAATCACACATCGGTCTTTTGGCCAAAAACGCAAAGTTAATGGCCCTAAAGACACACGGCCCTGCCCAAAACGCATTCAAATTATGGCAATTATATTGAAATTTTTCATCAACCAAAAGCGAAGCGAAGACGAAGTGCTTAGTGTCTTTTGGAATTTCTGCTTTTAGCGGCTTTAACTAAAAATAGACCGTGACACCACCTAATCTATGCATACATCGCAGCGGATACCCTTTTGTTGAAACCAGAAATGTATACACTTGTGTTGTAAGCCAAATTAAATTTAATAAATGCACAAGTTAAATATATAAATAAATAAATTTGGCAAGGGTATCCTTTTTGTTGCTGTGCCGCATCATATCAAAGGGTAATAATATAATTTATGGCAATCGCCAAAGATAAAAGCAAACATTTCGAACAGAAAAACCAACAAATAAGTAAACCCCGAAGAGTATACAGAAATTCAGCATTTGCAACAATGCGCCTTTGGCAAAACACTCAAGAACTAATAGAAATAATAATCCAATGCTGCTTTAATGCCTTCAACATAATTAAGCTCTTGTTAACAATGGCTTAATACGTCAAACTAAAGTCCCCGTCATATGGCGGAAGCAGGTTCTGTTCTTCGAGAATCAAGAAAGAAAAATCACCCGGACCAAAGAAGAGAACCATAAAGAGAATCTACAAGATTCTTCCAAGAATTTGTTTGACCAACCACGGCGACAGGCAGACAGCAAACAAATTGTGGCAATCAATCAGGCTTCCTTACACTATCTCGTTTAATACAAAATTATTTAAAAAAGTTATAAAAAGTTGTTAAGCGAAAGAAAGAGAATGGCTGAAGAAATTGAAAGTTGTAGGGAGTAAGATTTTAAATAAAAGAAAGAGGGAAATTCTTTATTAAACTTGGACAAATCTAGTACTTATAATAGATAATAATGTGTAAAAATATAAATTGTACATTATTAGTACATTTTATTAGCCATTTTATATTAAAAATGTATTGTCCCTAAAATCTTACTTGATTTCAACAAAGAAAACTAGAAATTATAAATCTAAAATGACAAAATGTACAAGAAAATGTTGCTAAGCAAAGGTAGTAAGGAACATGTTGGGCAACCTCTTAATGGGTTCGGAAATGTGTCCTTCTGCCTATTAAAATTTATTAATTACTTAAAATAAACAAAGAAATTTAAGAATTAAAAATCTAAAATGCTTAAATGCACCAGGAAATGTTGCTAAAGAAATGATACTAAGCAAATGAAGCTAGGAACATGTTTAGCAACATCCATTAAGGGTTCGGAATGTCTAAATACCATTGTAACCTGTAATTTAATATTTAAAATATAATATCCTTTCAAATCTTGATTAAAATAAAACATTAAATTACAAATTAAAAACCTAACAAGGCAAAATGCACAAGAAAATGTTGATAAGCTAATGTTTCTAAGCAAATGTTGCCAAGAACATGTTGGGAAATACCCTTTATAGGGTTGGAGGGACACATTTCCTTTTAAAATTAATTAATAACTCAAAATTAACAAAGAAAAGTCAAAATGAAGACCTAACATGGTGTAATGTTCAAGAAAATGTTGCTAGGTAAATGTTGCTTAGCGTACGTTGCCAGGAAAATGTTGAGCAACACCCATTAAGGGTTTGGAGACGTCTCCTTCTGCCTGTTACATGACATAAAGTCTAAATACCATTGTATCCTATAAGTAACGGGTTTAAATGTAATATTAAGACAATTATGTATTATCCTGTTTAGGGTTTCGACTCAAAAAGGAACTTTTACTTCAATTTCCTCTAAAAAATCCTTTAAAATCAATCAAACATGCCGTTTAATGAACCACAAACTTAGCACGTTTCTCAATGCTGATCAAATTAAGTTATAAACACGTTTCCACAGATATCGTCATACCGCTAAAGATCAATCAATCAATCGAGGATTTTATGCAAAAATGTTGCATTCAACTTGAAAATTGGCGAGGCGACAGATAATGACCGCAAGACAATGCGACAAAACGGAAAAAATGCAACCAAAGTTTGAAAATTGAATGGAAATTGTGATCCGCCGGCGATCAAGTTGGTCGAGACCGGCGAATATATTCGTCTATGATTTATTATCAACCCAAAAATAAAAGAGAAAAAACCAAAACAAAAACGAATATCGAATATCGATGGACAACAGGTCAGAGATTAAAGGAAGCGTGAAAGAGACAGCCGCACAAGTCAAATGTCAGAGGTTCGGCCAAGTCAAATAATTGAGCAATTAATTAAGCCGGCGAGGGGAAAAAAAATTATAGAAAAATAGTGAGAAGCGGAGGAACCAATATTTGGGGTATAAAAGGCCAAAGATCTTCAAGGGGGAGCATCATTAAGCCAACAACTGAAAGCCAATCAACATGCGTCTATTTGTGGTAAGTTTGGAAGGATAAACCAGCTAACTGGAGGATTAACCAGAGGATTAACCCAAGGATTACCCTGAGGATTACTATTTTTTTTTAACTCTCATCTCTCAACCCTTGCAGACCCTTTGCACTCTGGTGACCCTTAGCCAGGCCAAGCCCCAGGGCTATAACTATGGCAGCGGAGTCTCTGGTTCTCTGAGCTCTGCCAGCTCCAGCGGCGGCAGCTCCGGCGGCTTCCTGGCCGCTCCCAGCCACTCCCAAAACTCGGTGGCCTCGTATGGTCCCTTGGGCGCCTTCCAGAGCGCCAGCGTTGGCTCCCTGGTGAGCGCTCCCTCTGCCCCCTTGGGAGTTAGCCATTATGGCGGCGGTCAGGGCGCCACCTACAGCTCCGGTAGCTCTGGCTCCTCCAACTACGGCGGTGGTGCCTCCCACTACGGCGGCGGTGCCTCCAACTATGGCTCCTCCGGCTCCAACTTTGGCGCCAGCTCTGGCGGCAGCTCCTTCACCGGCTTTGGACCCTCCCCCAACATTGGATTCGGCGGACTGGCCGGTTACCAGGCCCCCACCTATCAGCAGCAGCAGGAGCAGGAGGTGCAGCGCGGCTTCCAGGAGCCCCTCATTCACAAGCAGTTCTTCACCGTCGCCGCCCCCGAGGAGCACGAGAATCTGGAGCGTGCCAAGCACCTGGTGATCGGTCGCCCCCAGAAGAACTACCGTGTGGTCTTCATCAAGGCCCCGTCCTCGAGCAATGCCAACGTCAAGCTCTCCGCCGAGTATGCCCCCAAGGAGGAGAAGACCGTCATCTATGTGCTCAGCAAGAAGGACAACCAGCTGGAGGTCAACGATATTGCCACGCCCGCCCCCACAGTGCCCAGCAAGCCGGAGGTCTTCTTCATCAAGTACAAGACCGACGCCGAGGCCTCGCATGCCCAGCAGCAGATTCAGGGTGAGCTCTTCTCGGATTTACTTTGGAGATGTCAAATCTTTAATCTTAAATCCATTTCTTGCAGCCGAATACGACAGGATCGAGGGAACCTCGGAGCACACCGATGGCGGCGTGGCTCCGGCTCAGTCGGTGGTTGGCATCTTGGATGGAGGTGCTGCTGGTTCTATTGGTGCTGCCAGCTCTGGCAGCTCTCACTTCGTGGGCGGAAGCTCTGGCTCGACTGGTGGCTTCTCTGCCGGTGGTTCTACTGGTGGATTTACCTCTTCTTCGGGCGGCAGCTCTGGCGGAGCCACCATCACCCACAAGAACGCCCAGAGTGCCACCTATCTGCCGCCCAATGGCAAATAAATGGTAACTCAAGGGTGAGGTTAGAAGATTGGATGAATAGCAACAATTTTTTGTGTACAGTGATGTCAATAGTCAAAGATTTTTTTTTTTTGTGAACCCGTAAATAAATAAATAACGAAAATAGAAGAATAACTAAAAAAAAACTTGATCTTTGGTGAAAAACGGGAGGGAAAGGAAAGAATTGCCTACTTTTGGGCA
Organism: Drosophila auraria; assembly: GCA_008042615.1. NCBI lineage: Eukaryota > Metazoa > Arthropoda > Insecta > Diptera > Drosophilidae > Drosophila > Drosophila auraria. The sequence continues at coordinate 9,871 of VNJW01004830.1, read as the reverse complement.
GCTTTTCAATTGGTTTTAAACTCAAGGAAACCAAAAACAAAAGCCAACCAGCAAGAAAAGTACGAAAATAAAATATATAAACCTCAAAAAATAAACTGCAAAAATAAAGAAACATTATAAAGACAGTATTGACTCAACTTGAGGATCTTGGGAACTGAAAACCCCCCAGATTTTGAGTCAGAATCCTCCTATATAAACCCCAATAAATAAAACAATCCCAGCTGAACTCACCCACAGCATTAATGGCTCGTTTCAGCAGCAGATCCGACTGGCTCTTGTCCAGAGAGTCGATCTCGCGGCAACTGCGATACAGACTGATCACCGTGGACTCGATGGAATAGGCGCCCTCGCCCGTATTCGGCAGCATGGAGATGAAGCGATTTAGTTCGTTGAGTTCTGCAATAAATAATGAAGGATTAATAACTGATTATAGATAACTAAATACTCTAGCGAAGCTGTAGCCTACCCTGATACTCATTGTAAGTCTTGTAGTTCCACTCGCCCCGCTTGATCACAAAGTAGTCGTGGTTGGCATAGTCGCTGGCAAAGTTGCCGCAGGCCCACTCGTACGTCTCGTGGCAGGGACTCTTCGAGGTGTTGGCCCAGAGCAGCAGCTGCCGGCTGCTCTCCACGCACTCCTTCTCCAGGCAGATTGGGGCCCGCATATAGAAGGGCACTTCCGGCCAAAAGGCCAGCAGCAGGATGATGATCAGCAGGAGCAGGGCGCACAGGCAGGCGGTCGTCACGTACAGGATGCGGCGCTTGCGCGACAGGCTCATCAGCGCATCAAAGGAACGCCGGCCTGGAATCAGCAAAGCTATCAGCACGGAACAGGGAGTACACACGGAACACGTAACATGGAAAACATGGAATGAAATGGGGATGAATTTCATGATTTTTTAATAGTGAAAATGATGAAATAATGATTTTAAAGACTTACCTCTCAGTCCATTGGCCGAGGGATGCGTGGAGTTGGGTGTGTTTGCCGCTGGAGTCCTGCCACCAGCTCCTCCTCCGCTGCCACCACCTCCGACCTCATTCAAGGCATCCTGGCGCGCCGCCTCCAGATCCTTGGGCGTCAGATGCGAGCCATCGTCCATGTGTAGCTTCTGCTGATTGGTGGTCAGCGGGGCCGTCTCACTGCCCTCGATCTGCTGCAGCTGCTGCTTGCCCCTGATCTCGTCCTGGCTGTTGTGCAGCTTGTAGCTGCGGTCGTCCACCTCGTCGATCGCACAGATCGTCGGCTTGTACTTGCCCTGATTGATGGCCATTTTGGTGGGAGTTGGATTCTGTGGTGCTGCTTAGTGCAGGTGATTCTTCATGTTTTGCCTTTCTCTCTGTTTTAATCGCAAATTCTCAAGTTCTCGATTCCGGTATGAGCTCTGTAGAGAGAGATATGGTAGAAGAAATTACGAAATCAGTCACAATTGCCAAGAGAGAATATAAAGAACGCTGATCAAACAGCCGGCTTAACCGTCTTGATAATCAAAAGATTACCTTGAGACATGAAATACTATGTTAGAGAACCGCCCATCCACCCATCTATGTACGTATATATCACCTCTGGCAATAAAGCAACCTTTTCGCTATGTGGAGCATCAGAGATAAGTGAAAATTTCCGATTCCTGAGATAGCAGAGATACAGCTGAGGTCAGAAAAATAAAACTAGCAAGTTTTGAGCTTAAAATATTTTAATTTAAAATTATAAAGATATTTTTAAATGTCTTTTTAATTGTTTTTTGCAATTAATATATTTAATATATTTTAAAATAGAATTTTAGGGAATAGCAAAGTAGATTTTGTTCAATAAAAGTGAGTTTTCTTCTCATAAAAGAGTTAAAAAGCTTATAAAAATATATAAATTTGCCTTATCCTCATAGCTTGCCCCACAATTGTTGCACAGACGTAACTCATAAATACCCATAAGATCCAGCGGCTATATACGTATCTGCCTTTACTCTCATATATAGTATATGGGATGTTGCATGCTCAACATTTGACTTCTTTTCAATTTTAAATTGACAACAATTGCCAGCAATTTGCACTGTCTTCGACTGGCGAAAATTTTTGCAAGGAAGTGGGAGAGAGACCCGCCAAAGAAAGGAAAAGAGAGGGAAAATATGTTGGTCTGTGACTTTATTTAGCGACGACATGCATAAGTTGCCATTGAGCGCCGTGCAAATAATTAAAAATGCAGGCGAGTGGGCTTAAGAAAATTAAACTGGGTTAATTGCTAATTGCTTTAAGAAATCTACAGGTTTTTCTTTAAATTGTGATTTACATATTTCGAACCATGGAACTAGACAATAACTATATTATATCCTTCATATTATACTACAGGTACAAAGACATCCTATAAAACCTGCCAAAATTTAGCCAAACTCTCTACCAAATGATCTGAAACTTTTTAGGCTAATATATTAAGATATTTAAAGGTGTTGTAATCCACGGGCTCTTCCATTGATGGCTTTTATCAATGAATATTGTGTGATCTTCAAATGGAAAACCTCCTAAAGCTGGGATTGCTTTAGTTGCGCTTCGCTGACCGCCGCCAGAGGGCGTCACATGCCTTTGTTTCTTTGTGGTTATGCTAGTTTTTTGAAATGGTTTTTCTGCCTTTTGTGTTGTTTTTTTTCCAGGTGAAATCGTATAGCTCGCTTGTCATTTAATCTACGAGGAAAGCAGCTATTTCCACCCACACACCATAACTGCCGGCAGCAGGTTAATTATGGAACTGCAACAACGCAAAGCGCAATTAGAGCATTGTCTCAGCAGCAGGTAGGTAGGTAGGTCTTCGTAGGAAATTCTAGTTATCAGGGCTATGTTCCCATATCTTTACCTTATGATTCACAATCGAAATTTAATTAAACAAACCCTCAGCGCTTTGGCATTTCCTAATTTCAGATATTCAATCAAGATTCCGTTTCTCAAGCCTTTGCAAATCTTTAGAGCGCCAAAAGAGCGATAAGTGGCGGTCAGTTTGGAGATTTGGATAGAAGGCGTAGAGTAAAAATTGAACGAAGCGGAAAAAAAGAAACGCAGACTGGCTGCTTATCTTATCGAATTGAGATTATTGCCTAATACATTGCTCATTGCTAGGCGCTGCTACTAAGGCCTTTCTGGTCGCCCTTTTTATTTATTTGTGAGCACTTTTATAGTTCATGGTTAGCATAAATCAATTGTCTAGCATGCAGCGAGATTAGTTAATTGAAAAAATAAATAAGGAGAGAGACCATAACTATTATTTCGTATTATCTCCGGACTTTATCTGTCCAGCCCTATAGCCACTTTAAAAACGCGAAGGTTTCACATTGTTGAGTAACGATGAGGGAGGAGAAACCACACTTAACCCCAGTACTTGTGGAGAACTATATCAAGCGATAAGATCTCCCAAGAAGTCACATAAAGATAAAGCGGATGGCACACATTCCAAAAATGGAAGACTGACAGGTAATTACTTACTGATTATGACACTTTTAAAAACATCTCTGAGGTCTCAGACTCACTTTCCTCAGCTTTTGCTTAATGTCGAAATTCCCGCATTCGCAAGTCGCATTTTCTGTTCTCATGAAGGGTTGAATCTCTCTGCCGAGCTGCGTTGCAAAATATTTCCCTTGTTTTTTTCTGCCCAAAATGAATTACATATTTATTCTCGAGTTTAATGGGTCGCCGCTTTGGCAGTTCAAAGAACCTTTGCGACTGTGGCGAATTATCAAAGAAGGCGAAAAAATAACAAATGGGCACACATGTGTATGGAGAGCCATATATGCTGCACTTGCAGCAGTAATACAAGCCCCAAACAGAGCTCCATTTCATGGGTCGGTATCAAGTTGCAATCGCTTTGATTTCTGATTTATGCTTATCATGCTCGATTCGATGATGGGCTTCTCCTCGGGGGGGTTGATTCTAAAGTGGACGGAAGCTAAAACTGAAACCGAAACCCAGTTATCTCAGAAGCGCAGTATCTAAACAAGCTGCTGATGCGTCATTTAGTTCGGGGTGGATTCTGGAGCCTGTCTTATTATTATTATTCTTGTGCGAAGCGCAATTCAATGTTAAGTCGCAGTTTGAAGGAAATGGGGGATGGCTGGGAAGGAATTGTAAGGGAAATGTCTTCAAAGAGGGGGAGATAAACCGACTTAAAGGGAATTTAATAAACTGCAAGTCAGGGGTTTTCGTTTCAAGGTTTTAATAGGGATTTAATTACACATTATATATTTGTATTTGCCTCAAAATATCTCTTTTACTTTCATAAACATGTCCAAAATTAGACTCCTTCCTTCATGTACAAATAATGAAGCAATAATTCTTTCCAAAATTGTATGAAGACATTCTCTGTCGGTGCCATAACTCAAAGAGTAAAGGTATTGGGTATTCATTGTAATAATTTTCAACTTAATATTTCCGCTTTTCCCCACCTTCTGCAAGAGTAATCGGGTTTCTTTGTGTGACCAAAAAAAGAGACTTGGCTCTGCAGCAACCTCTTCCCGTTTTTCCCCCGCGCACATATTTCCTTTCGAGTGCGGGTTTCCATATTTGAACATGCCGCGCATAAATCACAAACAGACCTTAAAAATCTCAGAAGATAACAAAACAAACAAAAAGATACAGATAGTGGAGAGGGGGCCAATAAATATGCTGACCATTTTTGACAGGCACTAAACAATTATTAGATGTCCCATATAAAAGTATAGGAAATTTGAAACTCTAATACAAAAGTAGCTTTTTAAAGTAAGAAAAATAAGAAGTTAGTTGGCTATAAAACAGGGCAGAAATAATATTTAAATAATTATTCACGATCTGCTCTAGTTGTCTGCTTTTAATTAACTTAACTTGTTTAACTCGTTCAGTTAGTAATCGCATTCTTATAAGATATAAAAATCTGCATCAAGTTATGAAGCTTATGATTAAAAAAATCCCTATTTCTTTTAGCGATAAAAACAATTATTTTTTAACAATTTGGGAAAGAATAGACTTCGTTCTATTTATTGCCACAGCAAAGGGCATATAAACTTCGACTCGCTGTAGATATCTTCTTTGACTATTTTTTTTGTGTTGACAATTTTGACAGTTATTAGGCTGTAGGAAATAATACACGGAATTAGAAAATCAATTTGACTTTGCGGGTAATTGAGTGTGGCGTATTTTGACAGCGATTAGCGCACCTGTCGAAAGCTTGTCGCCCTGATTTACTATATCTTTTGTTTCCATTTTTTAGTATCGCTGTTTTTTGTGCTCTCTGTGTGCTATTGACATTTAATTTGAGCTAATGGCGCGACGAACGTTGCTTGTATTACTCGTATCAAAAGTGTTGATTGCGGGCAACGGAATGATTGCTGATTGTATTGGCCGGCTTTGGGGCGGATCCCTGTGGGGCTTTTAGAGCGGGAAAAGGGTGATCAGAAGCTAGCAGAGGGTGACGTAGTTGAACTAGGGTTGCATACCGAACTTTGATGAAACACTTCATTGCATTTTAAAGTGACTTTATTCGGTTTAAAACTTATTAAAGAATAAAATCGCCTTTTTATATATTTTAATATTTAAAAAAGCACCAAGTGACTAATATTGTGACTATTAATCACAGCTAAAATATTTTTCATTTGAGTTACACAGTTTTTCTTCTGATTAACTGATAACCTTGTCGTTCCTCCCCCAAACACCCCCAGAACCCCAGCCACCAAGCCAACCACAATCAGTTGTTAAATGTGTCAACAATTTGTCGTCGGCTAGTCAGTGGAAGTCACTAAAAAGTTAACAAATTGAGAGCTGCAAGCGCTGCAGAAAATGTTTGCTTATGCAACTTTGCTTTCGAGCGAGCAAACACACTCCAAACATGAAAGCGTAATTAATTGAGATTGCCAAGAACATATTAAAGCTTTTTTTACACAGTATTGTTCAAATAATTAGTAGACATTAAATTTTAGAAAACTTTCTTTGGTAAAAATAATAATTGGAATTGTCTTATTTGGAAACAATGTCAAATATTATTTTTTTACTGACCATAGCTGTAAGTTATCCATTTCTATCCCACTCCCGCTACTATATGCACAAACCACTCAAGCGCAAAGTTGAAACCGTATATAAACCGTAAAACGTTTAACGGAAAAAGGTGCGGTTAAGGTTAGCTTTTTGAGGGGTTTTTTTGTTGTATTTTTTATGCAAAAACTGCCACACAAAGTGCGTAACAAAGGAGAGTGGCATATGCGGGCGGCAGAGGTGGAAATTTTTGAAATAGGGGGATTTTGGGGATCTTAGTCAGCACAATTAGTTCGTGCGTGAGTGTTACAATGCGCAAATGCAAAGGTATACATATCTATGTATGTATGTATAGGTAAAAGCATCATAAAACAGCGGGGTTCACTTGCACATGCTCAACATAACGGTAACAGACAGAAGAAGAAGCGGCACAAAACGAAAAGCGAGGAAAGAAGGAATTTAGGCAAAAAGAAACCGAAACAGGAAGGTCTTAAAATAAAATAAAATATTTTAGAAATAAATATTTAAATATTACATTATTTGAAAAATTTCCGTTAGACAGATAATTGCATAATCCCTTTACATAATCATACCTCGTATTTACATACATATGTAATTACATATGTAGATCAAGGTTATTTTACTGTGATTTCAATGTCACCAGCTTATCATTTCTGAATTGCGATCTGTTGTTGTTTTTGGTACGTGCTGCTGTGCTGCACTATTCCTCTGCCTCTGCCTCTGCCGACGTCGACGCCTACGACTACGTTGTTACGCATTAATTATGGGAATTTTCGGAAACTCTGACACCAAAATAAAGGAACTGACACGCAGGCGCAACAACACAAACACACACAGCCGTAATGCAGCGAAGCAGTGGGAAAAGAGAATGCCAAGTAGAAGAAGCTGGGCGAGAGAGAGTGGAGTAGAAGGGAGTGGGAGGAAGAGAGAGCGAACTGTGCAGCATCGATCGTTTATGCGTTGGTTCACCCGGGCATAAATTTACGATGTTCACTGATCGCCGAGATTCTTTATTTTCAATGCAGTCACAGACATATTAAATATAGAAATATTTTAGCGAAAAAGGAATGTTTAGCAAGCGTTTCGAAACATGAAAACAAACATTGACTACACATTCTCAGTTTGCCAGAAAATTTTCCAGGCAAGCCATGAAAAATGGCACGTTTTGCAATTGCACTGGCAAATTAATCAATTTAAATTGTAAACTTTCTTCAAAAATGTTCAAACTAAAAGCTCACAATGTACAGATGAATTGGAATAAGGAATTTGTAAATAGGAGTGGCGGGTTTTTCCCTAGAGCTAAGGAATTTTCGAACGGATGATGACTAGAAATTTTGGAAAAATGTTTAAACAAACAAATGGTGTTTGCACACCATTAGGCGCAATGAGGCGACAAATATTTTCCCGATCGTGATCCCGATCGACGTGGGGACGGAATACAAAGCTGCGATCTCAAGCCGAGTTGTTTTTATTGTTTTCCTTTCCTTTCCTTTTGTTTTTTTTTGTTTTTGCTTTGGCCACTTGCTGAACCGGTTCTGCCGGCATTTCACACACACACTCTCGCACACTCACAAACACTGGGACACTTTTCCACCTTAAAATGTACAAATATGTACAAAGGTATGTATGAATGTGTATAAAAAAAAGTGCGCTGAGGTGTACTCGCTCCATATTTTCGCTCCCTCCCTTTCCAACGCACACACACACACACTTGCAAGTGGAAATTCTTGAACAGCAGAAAAAGAAAATCGCTGGCTTTTACCTTTTTTGTTTAGAGCATCGCGCTAATTCATGGCTCGTTAGCGTTTTTTTTTTTGCAAGGCGCCACCAACTAATACATTTATTTTTATATTTAACACTCGAAAAAAAAAACACCCACACACAGGTAAGCGCGAATTCGGCTTTGATTTACGCGCTCAGCGGCCACAACAACAATACCCGAAAACCGCTATGTTTGCCGTCTCAATGAAATTAGTTTGAGAATGGGCTCGTGTTTAATACATATTAAACTTAATTCGTGTATTATTTTACAGGTTCGTGAATATCATTTCGTGACATTAATGCGCGGCGATCACCAATGTTTAATTTTTGTTTGAAACGAAAAGAACGCAAGCTAACGTATTTTAGCGTTACTTTTGTTTGTTGTTCACACAGCCCACAACCGCTCGTTTCAAATTTGTTCGTTTACTCGAAAGAATAAGAAGTCAGTGTTGCCAGATGAAAATTTAGCTTTCCCCCTAAAAAATCTCAAAGAGTCGATATTTCCCCCTAAAAAATCCAGTCTTCCCCTTAAATTTAAAAATACTATTAATTTCAAATAATTAAGAAGAGAAATATCTTATTATGACGTGGGAATGTTGCAAAGCGAAAAAATGTCGGTGGAATAACAGTTCCAAGTATCTTAAAGGCGGGTTCACAGAATGCGCCAACATCAGCTGGCAAAACTTTTAAGCTATATAGCTATATATACTGCACCATCGTGTGCAGTATTTTTTTATTATGTTTTCGCCATATATAGGTTTCTGTGCTTGGCAATATTGCTATTAAAAATTTTTACAGTGTTTTTTTTTTAACGTTTAAATCAATTGGTTCCTAAACAAATCCCTGAACTTACCCCCTAAAAATTCTTCCCCACTAAAATTTGCCCTAGGACGTCAAAAAACTAAGTCTAGGGGGAAAGCCCCTGATCGGGGAACACTGCTTAGAGCTGTAAAAGTATCGATGTATCTATGATTTATAAATCCATGATCCGTAATCATTGTCCTTTTATTTATTTAGAACTGTCGTGCCACCGACATATTTTCGCTTTGCCACATTCCCACGTCATAATAAGATATTTCTTCAAATAATTATTTGAAACTAACAGTTTTTTTAAATTTAGGGGAAAGACTGGATTTTTTAGGGGAATATATCGACTCTTTGAGATTTTTAGGGGGAAAGAATGTGGCAACACTGCACTCTCTACTTTACCCGGGCAATTTTAAAAGGTAAGCTCTTTTTAATAATTTTAATAATTTTAATTACATTTAATTCATGGATTGTTACACAGATGGTTAGCTACGTAGAAAACCACTACTACGGTGGCCGTTATCAACGGGGATCGAACAGGGGAGGAGGGCTGCAAAGAGGCTTTCGAGGAGGAGGACTCCCATATTTTCGCGGCCATTGGCGGGGCCGCGGAAATATAAATGCTCAACGCGGTGGACATCAGCGCGGTGGACATCAGCGCGGTGGACATCAACGCGGAGGGCATCAGGAGGGTGGACCCCAACGAGGAGATCCAGGTAACCTTCCGGGGCAGGGCATCTGTGGCATCAACAGAAATCAAAGGCGGGCCATTGCCAGTGTTCTAAGCCGAGACATGCCCCAGGAAGAGCAGCGTTTATTGCACTTCACTTGGATGAACGTGATGATGGGGGCCAGGGCCACATCACAAAACCAGGAGCAGCCCAACGAGCAACCCAACGGGCAGCCAACGCATTTTGTACATATATGTATGCATATGTATTTGTCCTGGTGATCTAGGACCCAATTCCCACGAAATCCTAAAACAAGAGAGATATTTATTTATTATTTATTAAAAAAGTAATAAAATCAAAACTCAATAACTTCGATTTATTTAATTTATTTATTTTGTATTAATTGCTATTTACAAATATATTTATGCTAAAACGAAATAGGTCTTTATTTATTGGATTTGCAAACAAGTTTATATTAATTACAATAAATAATATGACAGTTCCAATTCACTTTACTTCACAAACACAAACAAACGAGCGTTCAAGGTTCCTCTTTAAACTCCTTTTCGTTGCTAATTTGTCCTTGAAACTTATTTGCACTCAACACTTGTGATTTTCTTTTCTTTTCATCTTTT